>VXBP01003629.1:0-28345 GCA_013400115.1 Rhinopomastus cyanomelas | reverse complement strand
TGTGGTATCTAACATGTATCTCATATCTACAGCCTTGCCTAATGGTGTGAAACAGATTCGTCTCGTTCGCCAGTCAAAGCCCGTTGCTTTATCGATCATTTAAACTAGGCCTGGGCAACACATGCGCCCTGGAGCTGGGGGCGTGAGAATCTATTTTTTCTGCGTCATAGCAGACCACCACACTTAGCTTTGCAATGGAATAGAAGTTTCTAGGCCCAAGAGACGCATGCGCTTTAGAATTCCTACTGCGCACGCTGATCCCATTTCCAGCACACCCCGCGGTTTGCTAGGACGGTGAACATCTCGTGGTATTGTGTTGGGCATGGATATGATGGTGTCTGTGGGGCTGCTTAATTATACCGCCTTAGGTGGGACGTTTATTCTTATATTCGTTCTTCTTAGACTTTTGATCTGTCCTAATAAGTGTGAATTACCATGTAAGTTGAAATCGCGTTGCTGTGGTGGCCAACCTCCTGCCGAGGAGCCTCCAATTACTTTGCAAGATGTTTTGATATCATAAAATCAATCAGTTTTGAAATATTATGATTAAATGTTTATTAGATAATAATGTTAATGTTTGTTAAGATGTTAAGATGTTTATATTGTTACAAGCATTTATTGGATAGAAATAGAATCGCTCTTTTTCCTAGCTTTTCCTCTTTTTTCTCTCTCTATACTCTCATACCACCAATGTTGAGCCACGGGGTGGTGTAAGATACTGAACAGGAACTTGTCTCAACATTGTTGGTCAGGACTTTTGTTTTGCTCTGCTGACCGTCTTGTGACAAACCACAGCATCCTGTTACAAGTCTGCGCCGCTGGAAAGTCCCGAGGAAAAACCACGACATCCTGAAATAACAACCTAGCCGCCGTCCACGCGCGTCGGAGGTGGAGGTGGGGAGGGGGGCACAGGGACGGGAGCCTCTGCGGGCCCCCCCCCCAACCCCTCTCTTTGCTAGATTGGGGTATGCGCGAATGAAGGACCACGGGGCGTCACCTGTCGCAATGAGCTCCGTGCAAATGGGCGGACTTTTTGAGGAACTGGGGCGGCGTGCTCCTATTTTAAGGGGGCTGGCTGGCTGACTTGGGGGCTGTGGCATCCTGTTGCACCTTAGTGGATCTTCTCTTCTCTGGACTATCACCTGTACCGAGTCCCGAGCAGAACATCGCTGGACCCCCATGGTGGTGGTGGTAATTAGATGCATTTCTACCGCTATTCTTGCTTAGGGATTCTGACTTCCTCCCCCTTTTCTTCTCTGTCCTATCGCTCTTATCAACAGTGGTAGAAAATAAAGTTCATAAGTTTGCACGGCATCTGACCTCGTTTGTGTCTTAATCTCGTCTTGGGGATCATTCGAGCCACTCCCGATATCGGATCAGGACAGCAGGTCCCAGCACAGACGCTTCCGGGGGGAGGGGGTCCTGTGACCTGTGCAACTGGAGTAGGTCCCCCACAACAAAACTTTTCTTCCTCATGAAAGCACTTCTACAGGTTCTAGCAGTGCTCAAACTGCAACACACTCATTATAGAAAGTTTAAGTATTGACAAAGTTCACCTTATCTGCCATAGTACTTCTGGTAATTCATAGGACAATTTCTCTGCTGTTTGTGGTGGACTGTCACACAAGATGGCACAAAAATGAAGAACATAAAAATAATCTAAGCAATACTTCTAAGAACAAAACTGTTGCAAAACAATGTTTCTCGGAAAGAAATGTGAAAGCAAAGCCCCATAGGTGGTTGCTACAGAAACAAAGCCCCATAGGTGGTTGCTACAGAAACAGTATTTCCCAGTATTATCCCGTTATTCATAAAGATCACTTAACTGAGACAGAGAATTAAATAGACTCCCTCGCCAACTACAGCAAACATGATACATCCCAGTAAGACAAAATCTTTGTGTACTGCCAACAATAAATTAGTTGCCCTTTTAAATGAGAAAACAATTATAGACTTGTCTGAGAAGAAAAGCTTTTTCTTCCTCTGTGGATACTAATACTTCAAATCCTGGAAGCACTGATATGGTTTTCATACATGTTTGTCAGTAGACAGCTGAAAACACAGCAAAGCTGATTTTAAAATATCTAAAATATAATAGTGTAGCTAAATTAAATGCTTCACAATTTTGGAAACAGTTACAAGTGGATTTTCCAACATTGTCTTTCAAAGACCTTCTCTAACTGTCTAAACATTTGCTTCAGGCTGTTCACATTCTTCATGGTGTAATAAACTGTGGTGCAGATCAATCATTAATTTGGGAAATGAGCAATTTTCTGCCATTTTCCTCATCTATTAAAAGAATTTCATGACTAGAGAACACACTTCATCTTATTAAACTTACAAAACCTTGAGACTTGTCCCCAAAGGATGATTATTTCTATATCAGACTAGATGCTATTATTTCTGCAACCTACAGTAAAAACCAGTGTTTCCTGAGCAACAGCAATAACTTTTGAACAAACACTGCAAAGAAGGGACTATGGGCAGAATTTTTCTGTCATTGTTTATATTACAGTGATTTCTTTTCTTTCATAATTTAGTGACTTCCTTCTAATGAAAACAGAAGTATTGACTTTTTAGAGATTGTAAGCACTCCTGAGAAGCTGCAGTTTGCAACACCCACAGATGCATTGTTTGCATGATGATCATTGTGCAGAGCCATGAACACGATCCTGAAGTCTTAAGTTGGAAAATAGTCCCATGGTACACCTTCAAATTCCAGTTGTCACTCTTAACATATACAGAATTTATTTTATTCTGCCTTTTAAGTGCAAGAAGAGAAATTTCTCATTTCCATGCAGCTAGGAGATTTTTCTGCTGTGTCCCTTAAGGAAGAACTTTGATGATAGCTCATTTATATACACAGAACCCTATGAACAGGTATTGTTTAAAAAAGCAAAGGCAAATAATATGAAAAAATATTGTTAATAATATGAAAAATATTGTTAGAGGAGACTGAGAGGAGATCTCAATGTCTATAAATCCATGAGGGGATGGCGTCGAGAAGGCAGAGACAACCTCTTTTCACTTGTGCCCTGGAATAGGACAAGGGGCAACGTATTCCAGCTTGAGCACAGGACATTTCACCTCACCATGAGAAAGAACTTTCCTGTGAGGTTGACAGAGTCCTGGAACAGGCTGCCCTGACAGGGTGTGGAGTCTCCTTCTCCAGAGACTTTCCAGAGCTGTCTGTATGCATTTCTGAATGATCTGTCCTAGTTTTAGTCCTGCTTCAGCAGGGGGGTTGGACTCCGTGATCTTCAGAGGTCCCTTCCAATCCCTGACACCCTGTGACCCTGTGATTCTGTAAGCACTAGTTTATTGCAATTGAATAGAAGGGTACAAATGAGATTAAAATGTCTGACAGACCAACAGGTATCTAACTTTACTGAAATGCCCCTCAGAATAAGATATTTCATGATAATACACAGCATCCAGTGGAAATCAGATTTAAGATGCATACAAAGACAGTCTTAGTGGTCTTTGTGGTCTGCATATCATTAGTAATAAACCCATAAAAAGCATTAAGATTTTAAGTGTCACATTAGAGCCAGATCACAATTTGACATGAGGCATGAAAGAAATTCTGTTCTGAGGTTTCAGTCCAAGGTATTGAAGCAGTACTTGACACCAGATGACTCTCCTCTCTCTTACCTGATTTGTCTCTTCAACTGTATTCTGCAATGCTCAGACCTGAACGAGATGGAGGTGAAACTCCACGCCTCAGCACTCATGTTCCAAAGTAAAAATCTAAGTGGCTAAACCCTTGCCACAGACAGACAGATCAGCAAGCTCTTTGGAACTACTTTAAACGTGAAAGTTTATTTGGAAGTCAGGGACTTCATTTGGTGCAAAACTTGGCTAGAACTGAAACTATATTTACAGCTTCTGGCTGGAGGGTCTTGCAGTCACAATTAGAGCAACCCCAAGCCTTTTCAGGAGCTAAACTGTCACCTGCCTTGCTTCACAACTGGATGGATGGTGCAGAGAGATGAGAGCTGGGGTGGGGAAATTTCATCTTTCTGCAGCAACGTTTTCCTCAATGACTCCCTGTCACTTTTCCCTAGGTGATCAGTCTCTGTGGTCACATTTTCAATTCTCTAGTCCAGCCCATCACCCTGTCTTGCCAGTCTAGCAGTGTTTCACCAGAAATAAGCACACAACAAGAGCTGTCTCCCTCGGTTGTCCAGGCAGGCTGAAACTGAGAAGGGGCACTGGTAAAGGCTGGAGCTTTGTGACAAAGGAGGAGATAGGAGAACAGTACCAAACAACAAAAAAACAACTCACAAGGGAACTCCTAGCACATGCTAAGCATCCCTCTGAGATTTAACCGAGCAGAAATTGTAGCCAAGTGCCTTTAGTGACTTCGAAGTGTGACTATCCTTGGGAAATATCCATTACCTGAAATTGCTTACAGTGTATTTCCTTCCCCAAGATTCCACAAAANGGGGGGGGGGGGGGGGAAGGTGGCCAATGTGGTCTGCAGAGATACATAGCCACACAGCAGACATCAATGAACTGTGCAGCTCTGAAGTACCACTGATTTATTGGCCTCACTCTGTGTCAGCATAAATTATTTTCAGTAGTGAGGTGATGTCACGTTTATGCACCCCAGAAGTAGCTGGTAGGTGATACCCAACTCAGAATTTAAAATAATTGTTCAAAATTATCATTTTTGGCTCTGGAGACTGGATTATTTTACCACTGGTACAGACAGAAAATACTACTGTTAAGACAGGGAATGATGCAGGTTTGTGCTAAGGATTTGCATATTCATCTGAATGGAGTTAGTGTCTGGTTTCCCTGTTCTGTCTATAATATTATTGTCAGATTTAACACAATCAATTTAAAAACACTATCAGATATCAAATGGAAAAACACCTACAATCACTAGGCAGTGACCCAGAATAAAATAACAGAAAATATCTGTGTTGTCTCTTCATCGCAGAGCAGATGGCACAATCATCCTTGAGATAGCACACGCTTCCAGCCGGAGAGAGACTGAGTGATGCTAACCACTTCTGAGATTCATGGTTTCCCTGGTCCTGGAGAGGACACATTTCAAATGTGTACAGCAACATGTAACTCAAGAGACCAGAAGTGGTTTTGATCTGCCAAGGCCTGGAAAGACACCACATCTTGTCTAACCTCCCTGTCAAGGCAAACCCTTTATATTCAGTTTCTCTACCTCAGCTGCAGGACCCCTGGTTTCTGTGAAGAGGAAATCTGAAGAGCAGAGCTTGAAAGTGAGCTCAGACCTTTCCAGGTTCCCAAACTTGATGCTACAGAAACTATGGCCCCAGCTCACAAGTGGCAGACATCAGATACGGGTCACATACCCTGCTGACAACTGGCACCTTCATCACCTCTCACCAAAACAACACTACTCCAACATGCAGCTCTCCAATACATCAGCTCCCCTCTATATACTGTTCCTCCACACTAAATAGGTAAGGAAAGTTTACCCACATGAAAGTGTAAACTCTCATGAGCACCTAGTGGAAGGGCTCACACATAATGAGCAGAGAGGGCAGGAGAGGCAGTGCACCTGGCAGAGATCAGCACTCAGCAGTAGGAGCAGAGCAAGCAGGCCCTGTGGTGCTGATGTTCTACCTGCAAAACTCTGCATAAGCACTGAAAACATGGTGAGGCGAGTTGTCATTGCTCAAGGACTTTCTTGACAGTGTTTTGTCTCAGCACTCGAGAACAGAGTCTCCCATAATGTTAGAGATGAAAAAAAACACCTCTGGCAGAAGGAATAAAAGAAGGATTTGAATGGTACAGAGTGAACTCAGCTGTCCCCTATCTGTGGTGGTGCTGAGAGACTGACAAAAGGACTGCTGAAGACACTGAAAACCTGGGAAGCTGAGGAAGCAAAGAGGGACTGATCACCTCCCATCCATTAAGCTGACTGTGCCAAGAAACTGATTACCAAGACAGCCAGTTTGGTGGAACTGAGGCATGAGGGGGAAGCCGGAGTCTGGCAGACACTGCTGCAGTCTGGAATGAGGACGTAACCTCTTATCTATCTCCTCTCTTTTCCCTGTTCCTCTCTTCTACTCTCTGAGTTAAGCATCTAGTAACCTTGGTGATTTCTGTGCTCTCCAAGTTCAGCATCAGACAACTTCGTGAAACTCAATTTCTGTGCAGACCTATGGTGTAAATCCCCTTAATTCAACCCAAGTGAATCCATGAACCTGAGTCATTCCCTCCTCTAATTGATCAGGATGTGACAAAAGGAAACCAGTTTTAGTCAAAACTCAGGGACAGCTGTTCCAACCCAAGTGCCTGGGCTAGATGTGCCAAGGACACTAGATGCAAGGAACCCATTTTCCTTCTTGTTGCCCAAGTGTTAGGAGCAACATAGCGACCTCTTTCACTAATCTCTTTACATCAAAGAATTACATTAAAGAAAAATAGAGTGCTTTAAAATTGTTTAACCCATTACAATCCTAGCAGGAGAAACTCAAAATCGAATAAAATAAGTTACTTCAAAAGGCTTAAGAAAAGCTTACCCAGTGTGGTTCCTTCATAACTACGTAAGTCTGATCATTTCATGAATCTTAAAAACCCTCAAACATATGATAGAAAATATTGTCTTTGTCAGAGACCATTTATGGCCTTCTGCATATAAAATAAACTTGTCTTTGAAGAAGGTTCTGCTGTTCAGCACTGCTACATCTCAGTTTTATTCCAGTTCTGCCACTATCAGGCCAGGTCCATCCACCACTAAAAGAGAGTGCAGTGAGGTCCTGCTGCAGAACTGTGGGAGAAAGCCTTTTCCAGTCAAATCAAGGATTTCTAGTTACCTCCTAAGACACCTTGTTTCATTTCAGGAGACAAATTCCTATTGAACCACAGAGCACTAGCTCCTCTGCTACTAGCACAGTCATTAATTTTGCCAGTGCTGCTGTTACTCTTCCAAAACTCAAAGAGGTTCCTAATTTATTGTTCATGATCTAGACAGTGACATTTTGAGTGGAACACTGCTGCTGTGCTGTTTCTTTTTTGGCCACCTAACTTTGCAGACTGCTTCCACCAAAGATAGCTCTTCCTAACCTGTGTTCAATGCACCAACCTCCTTCACAAATAACCCTCAGCAGAACAAAAGAGCAGCTTGGGAGAGCGAAACTGAGATTTTTCACTGTCAAGAAAGAATGTGCATAAACACCCACCCAACTTTTGTTGGCATCTGTGACAGAATGTGACCTATTATATATTTCCATATCCCTGACATTTGCCGTAACATTAGCCCATGTGAACAATGGTAAATATTTTTATAACTTGTAGGGGAACATGAGTGCGTGAGCAATCAAGTCCTTATGCTGGAGGACTTTGTTAACAGTGGAATGCAGCAGGGGAAGGTTTTAGAGGCTGCACAAGGTGCAGGGCTGGACTGCCTGCTGTCTGCAGGTGTATGGACAGCTAGCTTGTTCCAGTAAAGGACAGAGAAGTGTGTCATCTGACCAATAGCACTGCCCGTGAGGCGGGCTGTGTGAAGTCTATATAAGTTGGTGGCTTTGTTTAATAAAGTGTTCATTTCTGGGTATTCTTGTGTGCGTCACTTCGTCCTCGGATGATCCCAGGCTTTTGCGAGATCATATTGGTCCGAATGTGAAAGCCTGTTAGATTTCCCATGAATATGCCTCTCTGCTGACCCTGGACCCCAGACGAGTAATTTATAGCTCATTATAATAACTGGTCTCAATCTCTAGCTGATTTGAAGTACATACATACATTAGCCCAAATAATTCAACTGTTCTTAACAACACAGTTAAAAAGCACATCAATCAGAGCTTTAACATAATTGAGAGCTTTGAGATCTGCCCTGGCACTTTTCTCTGCTATGAGCTCCCCTAGAATGAGCAAAGAACAGACTTTTATAGAATAAATAGAGTAAAAATCAGACTACATAAAACAGCATAGAAATGCATTTCACACTACACTCTTCCATCTGCATCAACACCGTCAAGGGCTGTATCAGCCTGAGCATGAATGCAGGTAACAGTGACAAGAGTGTAAGCAAACTCTGCCCAGTCCCACTGGCCCATGGGAAGGTTTTCTGCTCATCCCAGCTGCTCAGCTGGTAGATCTGGCAGTTATCAGTGTCTCTGCAAGAGACACCTGGGCCCTCCAACCCTATGCCTATGTCTTCCAGTCTCTTGAAACGTCTCTTGATGAGTAGACCTGCTAGCTTTATAGGAAAGGATTAAATTTCCCTTCTTTGTCAGGAGCTCTAACTCACTCAATCTTTTTAAAGAAAAACATCTTAATGTAAGCAAAAAGGCCAAATATTGTCTACCACACCATCAACATTTTAGCAGCTAAAGTTTCTTTTCCAAGCCACAACATTTGGAATCCAGTAGGTATGGAACAAGAAGAGATATTCCCTATAATATTCTCATGGAAGTCTATCCACATTGGCCAGACTCCGAGTTACGAAGAGCTACAGATGGAACACATTCAACAAAGGGACTCTATTCTAGTCTTTAAAATACTGCATAATCTGATTGTCACTGAATATGCACCCTCTTTTCCTACACATAAGCATGACATATGCAGCTGTACAGAACAGCCACACATGCGCCAGCACTGAAGCTCAATTTAGAGAGCAGTTGAGAGGTCCATGCTAAAATATTCCCAGCAGAACAGAAACAGGACAGTCTCCTAACTAAGGCAAGTGAGCCATTGGACTGAGAAGGGCAGCACAAACACAGGTTCTCAGTTTACTGAAACTACTCAAAACAGTTGCAATATTAGCATTAAAAAAATCTGAAGCTGAAGTTCTTCTTGAGCAGCCCAAAGAGGCAGAAGGCTTTTACTCCTGCTTTTCTGAGTTGCTGTCACTGTTTCATCTCACAGGTTTGTTTTGAAGACAAAGCCATCACTAGTGCTTGTGAAGTGCTCACATACTACAGGTAACTGCTGCTAAAAAGCCCATGAGGAGATTTAGATATCTTTTTGAACGCAGATTCTAGATGGTATGCCATAAGTAAAGCATGGAACCACACACCAAACTATGGGGAAAACATGGTACAGAACAGCTGCTCCTTCAGGGAGTGCTATTCATTCTGCTCACTGAATGAGGAAAGGAGATAAAAAATGGTACATGATCATGTAATTAAAGACTCTGACTGTGATGCAAAGGGACCTGAATCAGGGTTGCACCGACAACCTTGTTTGATTGCTTAATTTTGCAAACATAATGATGTGTCTTTAATGTAGTTTAACATTACATTTGAATTCTTTCTATGAAAACTGCTTTAGGCAGCATGTATCAGTGAATGCAAGTAGCCCCATGCATTATATGCATTTGCTTGCCTCCACGTCTTTCAGTATTCTAAGCATGGTTGCATAATAACATATTTAACAAGACTTCCCAATAATTTTCCTGCAAAGTATTTTTCTGTTTAAATACTCCAACACAAGTATTTCCAACACAAGTATTTCCAACACAAGTATTTCCAACACAAGTATTTCCAACACAAGTATTTCCAACACAAAGCTACAGAGCCAAAGAGCAGTTCTATCATAATTATGCCAAACAATTTTAGTAATTTTTCAACTCAGAAACCTTTACCTCTCTACAAAACAAAGAACATTTTTTTTTCTGTTATAGTAGGACTAACTTGATAATATAGGATCAAGAATTTCTGACAGTCCTTTAACAGGACATTGTCTGAGGAAACAGCTGTGGCAAAGCCATGTCTCAAACATAACAAGTAAAAATACTTTCATGACTCACTGGATTATTGATTGCCTACAGAGCATTTCTGTGGGCTAAATCTTGGGCAGCAATGACACCCGGTATGACAGAACTGTTCTAGCTCCATACTGCATTTGTATCATTTCAAATGCGCTTGAATGTTACTGCCAGGCACATACAGGCATGTGATGCCAAACTTCTACATAATAACATTAAAGCTCCAGCCTTGCTTTTGAAATCCCATTCTCAAAATGTATTTGAATTATTTAATTTTAAGTGGGGAGATAAATCACTTCCAGATAGCCGAAGTCGCTGCATTTTGTTCTAGAATGTCAGGAATTATCACACTCTGTCAACCCCTTCAGAGTCTGATTTTACTGAAGGGAAAGATTGTGAGTTCAAACTGGAAGAAAAGATGGCAGGTCTCAGATAACTCAGGTACCTCCAGACACCAAAAGCAATGATTCATCCCACCACAGACTGGGGCAGTCCAAGGAGCACCGATTTGCCTTTGTTTGCTTTTCTTTTGTTTTCACCTGGACCACACTGGCAAGGCACCTTCTTTTGGGTTGCGCAGAAGATAGCATCATCCCTAAAAGCATAGAACACACAAAACACTCCAAAGGGAAGTGTACACTATGCTATCCCATGCAGAAGATGCTTTTCCTTCTTTTTTGTCTTTCATCCTGTCCACCCAGAATAGAAGATTCTGAAGAGTCTGTTATTTACAGCCAAACTACTTCCAACTGCATGTTCACATAAGGCAACAGAAACAACAAAGCCCACCATCTCTTCTTGTATATACTAATGCCCCAGGTCAATTGCAATCTGCCAGCAAGTCATATCCAATCCAAATGTCTTCCCACCCCACCACCCAAATAAATAATTATGACAGGTTTAGGGGAGCAACAGTTCTCAGAACTGATAACCACGTTTTAAATATTAAGACAAATAAAAACATCTCCATACTACACTGATGGGTGTCTAGGTACCCAGTCTGCTTGGAGATGAGCCATACAAACAGGGTGACAACTCATGGACTTCTCTTTAAGGGGCCAAGCACAAGCGGTTGTCATCCCATTCCCTTCACAGAAAGTCTTACTTTTTGCAATCAGAATCACAGAAAGTTACAGGTTGGAAGGGACCTCAAAAGATCATCTAAGTCCAACCCCCCCTGCTGGAGCAGGGTAAGCCAACAGTACTTTAGCTGTTGTAGCAAGTCTTATGATAGATCCTTTCTTCTGTTTAAGTTAAAGCTTATATGACAGAATTCACAGAACGTTAATACTTAGGAGACAAGGATTTTTCCTTCTCTTCCTCAATTCTTCCCCCCCAACTCCATCTGTGATTCTGTGTGCTTTTGTAAGAAACATTCAGGACAAGCAGGAAATAGCCTTGCTTTAGGGGACTAGGTCACAAAGGAGTCATTAGCACCTATGCAAATAATTTTATCTAGCTCAAGTACTTTGGTTTCCATCTTTGACCAAAAACATAGAAAAACCATCACTCTAGACAGAAAAAACTGAACAAAGCTCTCCAGTAGATACTTTATTAGAGGCCACTCAATAAATGATGTAAATAAAACAGTTACTGACAGCACAGACAGACACACATATGTACAGTCCAACCCCTTTGCAAATCCATCTGCCCTGCCTTGTGGATTCTGTTGAATATCAATCACATTTTCAGTTTGTTTAACTGTCCAAACAATATGCAAAGAGTCACTGTCTGACAGTCCCCAAAGACTGGGTCATGTTTAGGTGTCAAATACATTCAGAGCAGGTTTTCCACTGCAGATTTGGAAAATACTAGTTCTTTCAATGCAGAGTTAGAATAGGTATCTCACATTGGTAGTAATCTACACATGTAAAACAGAAGCCATTTGAATTCCAAACACTTGGGAAACAGTTTTGCTCAGCATTTCCCTAGTAAAAACTAGAGTATTAGCTTCACGAAGTGCCACATTATAAGGCCATACAGCTTCCGACTCTCCCAAAGCCACTCATTCCGGAGATTTTATAGTACCAGGCAAATGTACCATAAATCTAAGTGAGGAGCATCTGTCAAAGAGCCGGAAGAAGCAATGGTCATCATCTGCTCTTTGCTATAGGTCTCTGATATATCATGTATTGCACATAATCATAGAATTACAGAATGCATTGTTTTGGAAAGGACCTCCAAAGTTCATCTAGTCCAACGTGCCTACCCCAAGCAGGGGCATCACTCACCAGAACAGATTGCCCAGAGCCCCAGCCAGCCTGACCTTGAATGGCTTCAGGGATGAGGCCTCCACCATCTCTCTGGGCAGCTTGTTCCAGGGATCCACCACCTTCAGATTAAACAACTTTCTCTTAATGTCCAGCCTAAGTCTATGCTTTTCTAGCTTCAAACCCTCAGCCCTTGTCAGATCTTACATGCCTTCTTACTAGCTCAGGTCTCCCCCTGCAGACCTTACCACAACCTATCAGCAGATACATTTTCAGTGAAGCTCTTCAAGCAAGCAGCCTCTACACAGGGGACTTCTTCCCAGTGAGGGTGATGGAGCACTGGAACACACTGCCCAGGGTGGGTTGTGGAGTCTCCTTCACTGAAGATGTTCAAGACCCACCTGGATGTGTTCCTGCATGACTTGGTCTGGGTGATTGTGCTGTGTCAGGGGGATTGGACTAGATGATCTTTCAAGGTCCCTTCTAATCCCTAATGATTCTATGATCTGGCAGTACTGGTTGACAGCTGGCTGAACAGGAGCCAGCAATGTGCCTAGGTGGCCCAAAATGCCAATGGCATCCTGGCTTGAATCAGCAAGAGTGTGGTCAGTAAGGCTAGGGACAAAACTCTCCCCCATACTGGGTGCTGGGGAGGCCTCCCCTTGAGTCACAGAACATTAAGGATTGGGAAGGATCTCAAAAGATCATCTAGTTGAATCCACCTGTCAGAGCAGGATCACCTAGACCAAGTTGCACAGGAACATGTCATGGTGGGTTTTAAACATCTCCAGAGAAGGAGACTCCATAACCACAAACCCCCTGGGCAGCCTGTTCTAGTGCTCTATCACCCTCACTGTGAAATGTTCCTTCTGATATTTATATGTAACCTCAGCCTCTCCTCATAAAGGAGGTGCTCCACTTCATCATTGTCGTTGCTCTATGCTGGACTCCCTCCAGAAGCTCCGTATCCTTCTTGAACTCAGGGGCCCAGAACCGGACACAATACTCCAGACGTGGTCTCACCAGGGCAGAGTAGAAAAACCTCTCTTGATCTGCTAACCATCCCCCTTTCTGATCCACCCCAGGACACTCCTGGCCCTCTTGGCCACAAGAGCACATTGCTGGCTCATGGTCGCCCTGCTGTCCACCAGGACCCCCAGGTCCTAGGGGCAGTTCTGGGCCCCTCACTTCAAGAAAGAGATTGAGGGGATGAGGCAGGTCCAGAGGAGCAATGAGGTTGGGGAACCAACTATAGGGAAAATCTAATGAGGAGAAGCTGAGGGCGCTGGGGGTGTTTAGCCTGGAGGAGACTCCGGGGGACCTTCTCCCTCTTCACAACTCCTTGAAGAGAGGTTGTAGTCAGGCTCTTCTCCTATGCAACCAGCGCCAGGATTAGAGGGCAGGGCCTGAAGCTGCCAAGCAAGGGTTAAGTAAGATGTTAGGAAACCCATCCTCACAGAAAGGGTGAACAGACCCTGGAATGGACTTCCCAGGGCAGTGGTGGAGTCTCCATCCCTGGAGGTGCTGAAGAACACCATAGCTGTAGCCCTTAATGTCTGGCCACTGTGGTGATGTTAGGTCATGGGCTGGGCTGGAGGAACTCAGAGGACATTTCCAGCCTCAGTCATTCTGTAATTATAATGAACCAATGGGGTAAAATTTTCCTCCTCACCCTGGCACTTGAGCTGCTCTCTCTTGTCCTGACTGACATTGAGACAGCAGTGCTATAGAGCAGCAGGGGAGTTGGAATAAATGCTGTCTAACACAGGTACCAGGCTGCCACTGCTGTGGGCAAGCTGGAGTTTTGAGGGAACCTCTGCTGCCAGCATGGAACAGGCACTTGAATCCTGGCTTTTATTTATTAATTGTTGCTTCTGTTCTTGTTCAAACTCAAATGATCTTCCAGTGCACCACTGCTCACAGCTGCTGTTTGCAGAATGACTACAGTTAATGCTTTCCCAACACACTGTTAGACACACATGTATTATTATTTTCAAATCAATGATTACTTGAATAATTAGCACACACCAGGGAGTTTTACTGGAAATCTAGCAACATGTCTAAAAATAACTTGAGGAAATTGGAAGATGGCAATAATTAAGATGGCTTTTTATTTTCATTACGTAAAAGCATCTTACTCAACAGAAGGAAAGAAAGGATGTTTTCTGTAAGAGACACACACCTTTTACCTTTCTCAATTCCAACACCGACATGCCACAGGAATTAACACATGACTTTTATGCATCTATGGTTCACTTCCAATTTTTTTTTCCCCCAAGCATAGTTTTCGGAGAGTGTGAAAAAGAAAGCATGTCTTGAAGTTCCCCAAGGAAATTTGCACAACAGATGGCAAGATGTTGTAGTTTCAGGGGTTTGATTAGAAGAGTCAGTGATATTTACTTGGTTGAGAGCAGGCTCGAGAGCTAGGAGCATTCAAATTTTAATTCCTGTGTTACTGCTTGCTCAGTGCCCCAACCCATGGAAGTGATGTGGGATACTCATTCCGCACTACTGCGAAACACAAACCCAGATGATTCTCACAGGATGGATTAGAAGGATTAGTTTAAGGTTTTACTTTGCTTAGAAGACCTTAAATGCTCTCTGAGCTGAGAGCTGCCTTACCATAATACTTCATAAGTCAGATGATACTGTAACACAAAATCAAAACCTGCATTGCTGTACAGCTCCAAACAGTACTTCTGAAAAGACATGGCTCTGACACCTCCACTCTAAGCAGATCATCCAGAAAATGAATGGCAATCAGCTTGCACAAAACATACCAAGCCAAATTCACTGTGAAATGTTTCATGTTGTACTTCCACAAATGTGGTATTTTAAGGATTATGTTTCTAAACAGAATTTTGAACAACACCACAAATGGCAAAAAAAAAAAAAAAAATCCCACAGTAAATCTTGCAGCCAAGACAGCCTTGGAAAGAACCATATCTTCACAGAAAAGCTTTTGTTTTAATAAGCTCATTAAATGCCTTAGAAACATGCCAGTGGTCCTAATGGGGACCTGAAATACTTAATGATTGAAAGTAGACTTTTGCTTTTGCAGTACCTTTGCTCAAATTTTTTTCCCCCTCCTGCATTTGGAAATGTAATATAGATCCAAACATTTTAAAGCTCGAAGTCAAATAGCTTCATGTCAACCTGAAAATGATAGTTGGTTATAATTTTCCTGAAGGTTATACCTATAAAGCCTTTATACTATTGGTCCAGCAGCTTTCTGTTCCCTCACCAGATGGGAAAACATCTTAACACAACTGAGGACTCCTTCTACATCATGCCAAGAGGTAAATTACTACCACCAATGTCACAGCTTCTGAAGAACTTTTGAAGACCTTATTTTGCCTATTATAAGAAATCCCTGAGATTTTTTTTTATCTTGTAGCTTAGAACCTCTAGATCAACTATCATTGAACGAAAATTCACTCCAACAATGTCGCTTCTGTTTGTATTTGATCTCCAGAATCTATTTGTGTGTTTGAACTAGGAGGTACCCATTACCCAGTGCCAGCAGGGCAGCAGGAGGAAGCACACATGTTAACAAAGACTTGGTTCTTCACCCAATGGGTTTTTATCCAAAGCGCTTGATGCAAATTCCCTACATTTGGTTTGCAGAGTTAGTCTGAATGTCCCACATCAAAAGTATGAAAGCCCAAGCAGAACATGAAGCCCCACAACAGCTGAGGACAGCACTGAACCACAGCTTCTGCTGGACTGGTCAACATATCAGCTCAGTGATAACCATCAAACACTGGGGAAAAGAGAATTAGAATAAGCAGCATAGAGTTCAGCAGTCAACTCCTACAGCTTGAAGTCATAAAAAATAATTAGTCTACCCCTAGAAATTGTGTTTACAACAAAACAACTACACAAGCATCCGTACAGAATCCTTTAACATTTGTTACTGGAATAAATGGGGTAGGGAGGTGACAGCAAAAAACACTCCACAAAATCACAAAGTTGAGACACCTCACTGGACAAAAGGTTCCTCCCACATTCATTCAGTAGTAGTTTGTGGCACATCTGTTCTCTTCCTCGGCTTACTATCTGGTATGTCATTACAGACAAGCCTGCACATTCCTCCAACATGCTGTGGCACTAAGACAAAGAGGGATTACGGCATTCACTACATTCATCTGGACACACTGCCTAGCCCTAACTATAGAAAGAATATAAGGTCCATGAAGTACAACTTAGATCACAGAATCACAGAACATTAGGGATTGGAAGGGACCAATCATCACTGGAAGATCATCCAGTCCAATCCCCCTGCCAGAGCAGGATCACCTAGATGTAAATTGCTGGGTGTTTAGTGGTGTGGTGGGGTTTTTTTTGAAAATTGTAACCACTGCTGCTACAAGTCCAGCTATCCCGGCTGTTCACAGGTAGTTCACTAAACTGAAGACCAGACCCTTCCAAAACACCACTATGTCCTTCTAAATGGCAGAGGACAAGGCGGCAGCACTCCTAAAACTTGCATTCCTGCTTCTCTGGGCATCCACATGCTGCACTGATGAACTCAGGAGTTGTTTTGAAAATGGCCTTGAGAGTCTCAGAAAGTGAGGAAATCTGCTTTCACCTACTCTAACAGGCTTAGTGATTAAGTCCTGCTCATTTCAATAAAAACAAAGACAACCATCTTTGGGAAATTCAGAGAAGCCCATCAGAACCACACATGATCAGCTGTAGCTTTTAGCTGGCCCTATACTCAGTGCTACAAAAAATAAGAACTGATTCCAAAGCTTGAGGCTCCTCTCAGGCTATTTCTCCTCCTTCAAACCTTGGCTTCCAAGTTTCAGGGAAAAAAACCCCACAATCAGTTTCTTGCTCAGCAAGTGCCTCCCCTACCTAACAACTGCCAAACACATACCTTCTGAAGGTCCAAACACAGCCCTTCAACTCTTGAGGTCCTACTCCTTCAGAGGTCCCAGCACTTGTGCTGGCTCCTCTCTCTTCCCTCACTCCATCAGCTGATTGCAATGAAACTTACAACCTGAACAATCACCTTCAGGCAACAAGCACACCTGCCTCAAAAAACAACTCTGGGCAGAAAGACCATGAGGAGACTCCAATTACACCAGGCTGGGTCAAGGAAAATAAAACCATCTAAATCTGTGCTTATCTTGGGACTACCAGCCTCACTGCAGCACCAAACCTCCACGTCCACTGCTCCTAGCACCAGTCTGGTTGCCAAGCAGCACCAAGGCTTTCACTCAACATTTCTTAGGTCAGTGGAGTCATAAAAGCCTCTTCACAAAACACACACTAGAGGATGCGTCAGCAGTACCATGTTAAAACTCACCTGGCCATGTTCCTGTGCAACTGGATCTAGGGGATTCTGCTGTGGCAAGGGGATTGGACTGGATGATCTTTTGATGTCTCTTCCAACCTCTAATGTTAACAAACAGAGGAAAGTCTCATCAAAAGCGATTCCAGGCACAATGACTATACATTTCTGCCGAGAGAAGGGGCTGCACAACAGATCAATGTGATCTAGAAGTCGTTTATTAACGAAATCCAAGCTCTTTTATTGTCGGAATCTGGTGATGAGAGGGTCCGGGGGTTGCCGACGCCGCGACGGGAAGCAGCACAGGAGACAGCTGTGTGGTGAAAGCAGTGGAGGCACCGTTGTTGTCCGAAGTTCGTCCGTGGTCAGTCTGCCTGACCTCGGAGACGGATCCTGCTTTTTATTAACCCACCAACGTCAATGATAAACAAACTCAGGATTGGTGCTTGGTGCATTTGTGGCATTAGGTGATAGGTCTTCAGACCATGCACGCCTGATTTCCCTGTATGCTTTGTGTGAGGAACTGTGTGAGGAATTTACTTTGAGATAATGGGAATTTCTAGCTACGCCACAGATTAACCCCGAAACCAATTATGACAAGTCCCTCCAGCCACGCACTTCTGAGGCCTGGTTTGCCAAGACACCTCGCACGCTTAGGGAGGAACTCTCTTAAAGGAGAACTGAAATGTTCCCACATTTTATACAGTTCTTAATGAGGTTCATACATATTGCAAAAGCCAAGCTCAAGATTGGTTAGGTTACACAACTCAGTTCCTTCCCGCACCTGATCGGACAGCCCCTCCAGCTTTCCCAAACGCGGCCCCATCCTCTGATTCCCACAGTCTGGTTAACATTCCTCTATAATTAGTTTGCTTGCTTATCATCCTTGCTGAGGCCTCCTATCATCCTTGCTGAGGCCTCCAAGGCCATTCTCAGAGGCACCTGGCAGCTATTCTTGGCTCAGTGCTGGGTTGTCCAGAGCGCTGCTCAGCGCTAGCTCTGTTAGCAGTTCTCCTACACATTTCTGGTTAGCTCCTCAGGGAACAGTGAAACCTGCAGATAGTTGCTGCCAGTTTGAAGGGCTTCTAGGGACAATGAGAAGCAGTCCCACAAGCCAGGTCTACCATTCTTCCTGGCAGAGGGCAGTCTCAGCAAGAGGGATTCCTGGCACCCTGACCAGACATTTCACATCAGCTCCTCAGGGAAGGCTGGAACATGCAGGTAAGTACTGCCAGTTTGAAGGGATTCTGGGGACAGTCAAAAGCAGGAGCACAATTCAGGTCGACGGTTCTTCCTGGGAGAACAAGCCCTGATCTCATGTACCCTAAGAGGGCAGTCTCAGCAAAAGCAATTCCCGGCTCCCGGTCCATGTATTTCAAGTTAGCTCCTCAGGGAAATCTTGGACATGCAGATAACTACTGCCAGATTGAAGGCTTTCTAGGGACAATGAAAAGGTGCAGCACAGTTAGGGTCTACGATCCTTCCTTTGAGAGCTAGTCTAGCTCTTATGAACACACAATCATAGAATCATAGAATCATTAGGAATTAGAAGGGACCTTGAAAGATCATCTAGTCCAATCCCCCTGCCACAGCAGGATCACCTAGACCAAGTCATACAGTCAGACTGGGTTAGAAGGGACTAACTTCTAAGGGTTAGAAGGATCATCCTGTTCCAACTCCCCCACCATGGGCAGGGACACCCCACCCTAGATCAAGCTGGCCAGAGCACCATCCAGCCTGGCATTAAACACCTCCCAGAATGGGGCCTCCACCACCTTCCTGGGAAACACATTCCAGGCTCTCACCACTCTCACAGCAGTGAAAAACTTCTTCCTCACATCCACTCTAAATCTACCCATCTCCAGCTTTGCTCCATTCCCGCTAGTCCTGTTGCTACCCGCCATCATAAATAGTCCCCCCCCAGCCTTCTTGTAGATCCCTCTCAGATACTGTAAGGCCACAATAAGGTCACCTCAGAGCCTTCTCTTCTCCAAACTGAACAGCCCCAATTCCCTCAGTCTATCCTCATAGGAGAGGTGCTCCAGCCCTCTGATGATCTTTGTGGCCCTCCTCTGCACTCACTTCAGCATTTCCACATCCCGCTTGTAATAAGGGCTCCAGAACTGGATGCAGTAGTCCAGGTGGGGTCTCACCAGAGCAGAGTAGAGGGGAAGAATCACCTCCCTCGACCTGCTGGCCACACTTCTCTTGATGCAGCCCAGGATCCAGTTTGCCTTCCAGCTTTGAACTTATCTCTCATTTACAATTGATGTAAACTACGCTATTACTTTTAAGGACCTATTAATTCATTCTGGTCTACATCTGTGACCAACAGAAATTAGTTGCATTCTGATTCTAAATTTTAGAGCAAAAGGCCAACCTGCTTCAGCAAGAGAGAGAGTTAACAAGCTGAATAAGATGGAACAGGATCTGGCTTGTTTAGAAGCTAAATACACAGCTATACAAGAACTGCCTTCTTCTTTCATTTCTGTAAAGCGATAGCATGAAATGCAAGTTGGCTTTTCCATAATGAAATAATTTTGCCAGTGCATTTTCTCATGCTCAGAATAATTCATCATGCTTTTTTATTCCATCCTTCAGATTAATTCAGGGAAATCTAGGCTGCCTCTCGCATCGGTTGTGCTCAGTCATGCAGCAAAGGATTGTTTTCCATTAGCCTGCTGCTTGGTTAGGGTCTACATCACCTTCACTCAAAAAGAAAACATTGTGTTTGCTTGCAATCTGAAGAAGAGTTCAAACAACTGTAGTTACTTAAACATGGTTCCTCTAGTGGAGGAAAATTCTTTCCTCTAAGTGTTCCAAGAGCTCAGTAGCTATGTCAGTTATTCTTAACTGCAGTGTCAGCTATTTCACCAGTTTCACAGAAAGAAGTTGTAGGCTTAGATATAGACCAAGATTTTCCATAACAGAGCTCAAAAGTTGAAAAATTAAAAGTATTCTAGGTAAGTCTGGCCACACCTTTACACCAGAGAAAAACAAAAGCAGAGCCTTTCATCAGAGTAGCCCTAAATAGTGAAATGTTTGCATGGGATTTGGTTACATCCACAGTCATGCACAGCTCCAGCCAGTGTTGGTCACCCAGGACAGTTAATTTAGAGCAAGGACCTGGAATTCCATCACCCTTTCCAACAGCCTATCCCACTCATGCTTGGTTCAATTACCTGAGTGCAGAAATGACTGAGAACATGAATTAATTCTATTCACACATTTTGTGAATGCCAAATTATTCATTTTCGCAAAGATAGGAATGACAAAATGCTGTCCTAGCTGCCAGCAAGAAAAGGCTTACAAGAAGATATCCTCAGGTATGCGATCACCTTCAAGAATGCCATTTATTTTTCTATACATAACTGTTCATATATGGTTAAAAGACACTTTGGTCATAAAAACGTTTCTGCCAAGCTTCGTGGTAAAAAGGCAATGAAAACCAGAAATCATATATACAGTCACAAAAGCAAGCATTTATACCAGCCAATACTCGGGAAGCATAGCTCAGCAGTCTTTATTCTCAGAGCTTTTCTTGAGTCACCCCAGAAACTTTGGGTATTAATAAGACAACTGCTGCATGACCAAACAATCCCTCCAAAAGATGATGTTCACCGACTTCTATAATCACACACAGGAGTAAGTTTTTTTCATTACTAAGGAATTACCAAGAATCATTAAACTCTCTCTTAAGAGCTCTGTTAGACAGAGTTCTTTGGGGTAGACTATTCTGAGCTTATCATTCTCCACAAACATTCCCTTAACTAATAAAGTGGTAAAATCCCTGTCTTCTGTCTACCCAGCTTGTGCTCTTGCCTGACAACAAGGCCTCAGAAGGATGCTGCAATTACTAAGGAGTGGATTATTTTTAACAGTTCCATCCCTTTCATTTCTAAGGATGCATTGCTTCCTGTTACTTGACAGATGTTTCCTTGTATAATTTATGAGAGCAATTGGGGGTGAAAAGGAGTGTTGCTTTTCCAACCAAAACAATAACAGTAATCTAGGACACTTTTAAACAGCCTGATGTAACATGAAGACAAGGAATACATCGTGTGGCACTGGAAATAGACAAATCTGTTCTTCTCTGATATAAATTCTTCATTTGCCTCTTAGGAAGGTCTGGGAATGTCATATGTAAAGCTAATGCAAGTGCTTTCAAAGCCAGAAGAATCCAGCAAATACTATATACTTAGATTGAATCAAGTAAAATCTGCAGCCGTTCCTGTCTTTCAGCTTGAAAACTGGATGCAACTGGACACAGTTAGACTGTAAATATTGCACCTACAGGGCAGTGAGCACTACTTTGCTTGGGCTCTAATTACAAGGAATGAATTCTGGGGCAATTTACTACATTTCCTTATACTGCTAAGTCAAACAGAAATTTGCATCACAGCTTAAACATTCCTTTGTGGCCGCCCTCTGCCTCAACTTGATGTCCATTTACTGCTTGGGATCATTCTCTAGCTGCACCCTCTGTTATTACCGCGGTGTTGCAGTTTGAGAACTGCCAGAATTTTCAGAGGTGCTTTCATGAAGACAAAAAGTTGTGTTGTTTTCAGAGGGAACCCTTCCCTCAGTTGCTTGTCCTGGTAGAGGTGACACTACCCTGGAGCCTTCCCCGGACAGGTCTGCAGGACCAGAGAAGCCGCGGACGCCGCCGCACCCCAGACCCGAAGCGGCTCCCCGGACCCGCCACGGCAGCGCGGTGCCGCTGCTGCTCGCCGCCGCATCGCACTTGGACCNGAGCAGTCAGGCCATCCCTATGCGTTGAGCTGGAGAAGCCACGCTGAATTGCATGCGGCTGCACAGAGGGATGCAGGTGTGGGCACTGAGAGACTCAGGCCATCCCGAGAGCATTGAGATGCATGTCTGCTGCACCGAGGGATGCAGGTGTGGGCGCTGAGAAACTTAGGCCATCCCAGACTGACATGNACTCAGGCCATCCCGGACTGACATGCTCTCTTTCCCAAGTCTCTAAATTGGAAGAAGATCCAAGGCCCAAACTATAGTGATCTCCCATTCTATTTTCCTCAAGTTGTGTGATGGCATTTATGACACAGTTTGTGTGCATCGACTTGCGTAACCTTTTTTCCCATTCTGTATATAGTTATAATGTTAATAAACCTTTCTGCAGTTTCCCTAAGTCATCTATTGTCTGGCAAATTTATCCGAGACGTCATTGAGACCTCACTGCTTTGCTTTCCTTTCTTTTATCTTAAATTGTGGTCCTGAACCAATCACACGCAGTAAGAAACATAATGTGAGCAAAATGTGTCCTACAGCTCTTAATCTATTGTTATGGAGCCCTTTTGGTGCCTAGATTCTTTTTTTTTTTTTTTTCCTTTCCTTTGAAGACCTTTTTTTTTAACCTGCATTCTAAAACATCCAAATTTGTTATAACAACCTTCACTGTGAGAGCATGACATCACACCTGGGTTTTGAACTCATTGTGTACAGCTTGATACTAGCAGAATTTAATAAGCTTCACTGCCAATAAATGATTTCAGAAATCAAACTGATTGAGCCTCCAGGGGATTGACTTAAAAGCAAAGTATGCAAGGTTTTTTATTTCAGTACAGCCGCAAGACCAGGCGCAGTAACTGCAGCAACACAATATCAATATCGAAGTTTTCCTGACTCTCTTACAAACTAGTTAATGGTCGCGGAGAAAAGTGTCAAGTTATATTTAACTTTAAAAAATTAGCTGCAGAGAAGCTCATAAAAGCACCTGGATATGCTGCACAATGAGACATATCTAGTTATTCCACATATACACAGAAATGTTTGCTGCATTGTTTTTCAAAAACAGAGAGAGCCCATCTAGACATTTCATAGAATCATAGAATCATTAGGGATTGGAAGGGACCTCGAAAGATCATCTAGTCCAATCCCCCTGACACAGCAGGATCACCTAGACCAAGTCACACAGGAACACATCAAGGTGGGCTTTGAACATCTCCAGTGAAGGACACTCCACAACCCACCCTGGACAGTGTGTTCCAGTGCTCTGTCACCCTCACTGGGAAGAAGTTCCTTCTCAGGTTGATGTGAAACCTTCTATGTTCTAGCTTACAACCACTGGCCCTCGTCCTATCACTACATGACACCGAGAACAGCCCAGTGCCATCCTCCTGACACCCACCCCTCAAATATTTATAGACATTCATGAGGTCACCCCTCAGTCTCCTCTTCTCCAATCTAAAGAGACCCAGCTCGCTCAGCCTCTCCTCATAAGGAGGTGTTCCACCTCATTGCCCTATGCTGGACTCTCTCCAGCAGCTCCACATCCCTCTTGAACTGAGGAGCCCAGAACTGGACACAATACTCCAGGTGTGGTCTCACCAGGGCAGAGTGGAGGGGGAGAAGAACCTCTCTTGATCTGCTAACCACCCACCTTCTGATCCACCCCAGGATGCTGTTGGACCTCTTGGCCACAAGAGCACACTGCTGTCATTTCCTACCCATCTGACTCTTCTTTAATAGTTGTACACTGTTAATTTTCGTCTTTTAAACTGTTTTCACAGCTATCACATCCATAAAAATTAAATCAATACCTTTTTTTTTGTTTGGCTGTTGTGTGTTTTAAGGAAAATCACAGAATCACAATTAGGGATTAGAAGGGACCTTGAAAGATCATCTAGTCCAATCCCCCTGACACAGCAGGATCACCTGAACTGAGTTGCACAGGAACATATTCAGGCGGGATCTAAACTTCTCCAGACAAGGGGACTCCACAACCCACCCTGGGCAACCTGTTCCAGTGCTCTGTCATCCTCGCTTACACCCACTGCCCCTTGTCCTACCACTAGAAGAGCCTGGCTCCATCCTCCTGACACCCACCCTTCACATATTCATAAATATTAATGGAGTCACCCCTCAGTCTCCTCCAAGCTAAAGAGACCCAGCTCCCTCAGCCTGTCCTCATAAGGAAGGTGTTCTACTCCATCGTCTTTGTGGCTCTGTGCTGGACTCTCTCCAGCAGCTCTGTGTCCTTCTTGAACTGAGAGGCCCAGAACAGGACACAAAATTCCAGATGCAGTCTCACCAGAGCAGAGTAACCATACCCCTTCTGATCCACCCTGGGGATTTTTCCATTGGCCACATCTGTTGGTAGTTGTGGAAATGCAGCTCATGGATAATTTATTTTTGCTGGTGTTTTCTGTTCTGGAGATAAGGTGGAAAATTACTTCCAGCACAAGAAGACATCAAGGTTATGACTTCAGAAAGGCAGTACCAATGCAGCTACAGTGACACCCACTTGGAGCACCTCCATATTAACTGTGTGTTTGTTAATGTAAAGGTACCTTATTTTAACCTGCTGAACTTCAGAATTCTACTTCAATATGAAATCTACATTCCAACACAACACTGAAAGCATCTCATCAAAAAAGCCCTTAACTCAAAACCATGAATGCTTTTACAAGAAGACTATTCAAGGTCATTAATGACTGACCTTTATCTTCACAAGTGTTTTGCCATCTCAAAGGTACAAGCTAACAGTCTGCTTTTCCTCTTATGTTTCTAACATCCATTGAGTCTGAAAAGCCAAGTCCTACTGTTGGCAAGACAGAACTAGTTGTTTGATCTTTCCTATGCTTTCAAAATCCTGCTTGTAACATATATATATGCCTAATCCCTGAATATTTTTTCAATTCAACTCAGTAAGGCTAAGTCAGAAGCAAAAAAAAAAAGAACATGGAAGCACCTTGTACTATTTAGCTGTAGTATTTAGAGTTACATTTCCTGCATTTCTTAAATTAACTTTTCCAACGTTTACTCTCGAGCATTTTCACATTGAGGTCTTAAAGGCTTTTCTTTAATTTCCCTGTCATTGAGCTGAACCCTTGATTGAAGATGACAATACTTCTAAGGATGATTGAAGACTGACACTTCTGGTCAGCAATTGTCAATCACCCTTTCTGTTGAGTAGGTCATATATTCTGCAGGGCTGGGGAGGTTTGACTTAACCTCATTTCACTTCTGACAGTCTTTACAAAAGAATTATTTGCAGTTGCTACAACATGTGATGGGTTTGAACTTAGGTCAGGGAGACTGAATTAGAACAGAAGGCATCATGCTGAAATCATGCCAACCTTCTCAAAATAAAATTACTTACCCACAACACACCAAAGGACGGAATAATGCAAGAGGTGTCTTTTGTGACAGGGATTTTCTTCTCATGAGAACAGGTTACACTTCACTGTCAAAAAAATCTAAAGGTCACAGGCATCACAAAATGCTTTACAGTCTTCCCGTGCTAAACTAATTTGACAGCTTAAATGCAGCTGCTATTTTTACAACTAACCTGCTCACTTCATAGACCATACACACTTTGTGTTGCATCTCATGATACTGTGTCACACAGCCTCAGGTTCATTGTTAGACTTTAGGTGGTGAATACAAAGGTTAGATGGCTACAAAGACCTGTTTTTGAATTTAACATGCTGCACCACCTATGCCATGTGGAATCATGAATGCATCAGTAGCACTGGAGTGATATTGTTTCTTTGGAAAGGGAAGTGATTTTCACAAGAAAAAACATCAAAACAAGCCACATACTCTTGGATAAATAAAAACAATAAGGTTAGATCAGTTCGATCTCAGCAGGAATGGAGAGTGCCGTTGTTCATATCAGTGAAGGCTTCAGATACAGGTGTCAGCAGACCCCTGACACCACAAGTGTCATTTAAAAAGGGACATCAGCACCACTGAACACCAAACCTCCTCACCACTTTGAGCTGATGATTGTATTTAGAAAAGTACATCTGAACAACCGAATGCCTGCTCAGCACCACTGCATTTGAGGTTGCTGTCTGCCTCTTGAAGCTGCAAAGCACCATCTCTGGCACATGGCCACCAACAGAGGTAGCCTTCCAGGGGTGACTAGGTACTACCCCAGCACAGACTGTGCTGTCCTCCGCTGCTAACCTGTCCTTGACGAAAAAGTATAAGACAGAGCAGTCCCACTCAGAGCTCCCCATGGAACAACCAGTGTCACTCACTGCTGCTGTGAGGACATCTGACTTGGCTTTCCCCTGTTACCAACAGAGAGGCCACAGAAACACTTGATCCTACAGTGCACTGAAAATGACATTTTTTCCACCCCTATTGTATCTTTCTATCTTCCAAGGGAAAACCATAGTTGTTTAGCATAGAGAGGCCATCCTAATGAAAAGCCAAAGTTACCATAATAATCTAAGCCTTTATTAAAAACAAATAACCCCCTCACCCCACTCAAAAGAACCACACTTTACCACAGGCTTCTTCTCCAAGCTAAAGAGACTCAGTTCCCTCAGCCTCTTGTTATAAGGGAGGTGTTCCACCTCCTTTATCATCTTCGTTGCCCTACGCTGAACTCTCTCCAGAAGCTCCACATCCCTCTTGAACTCAGGAGCCCAGAACTGGACACTTGATCTGCTAACCACCCCTCTTCTAATCCACCCCAGGATGCTGTTGGCCCTCTTGGCCACAAGAACACATTGCTGGCTCATAGTCATCTTGCTGTCCACCAGGACCCCCAAGTCCCTTTCCCCTACACTTCACTCCAACTGGTCAGTCCCCAGCCTATACTGGTACCTAGGGTTGTTCTTGCCCAGATGTAAGAATCTGCACTTACTCTTGTTATACCTCATTAGATTTTTCTCAGCCCAGTTCTCCAGCCTGTCCAGATCTCGCTGAATGACAGCACAGTCTGCAGGGGTNGGTCTTCCTTCTTTCCCTTTTTAAAGATTGGGGTAACATTTGCTATCCTCCAGTCCCTAGGCACCTGTCCTGTTCCCCAGGACCTAGCAAAGATGATGGAGAGCGGCCTAGCAATGACTTCTGCCATCTCCCTTAGTACATGTGGGTGGATACCATCTGGACCCGTGGATTTGTGCACATTCAGTTTGCCCAACTTATCCCTAGCCCAGTCCTCATCAACCAAGGCAGGCTCACCTGTTGCCTCCACCTCCTCTGCAGTCTGGGGTTTAATGTCAAGACAACCCCTAGAAGTGTAGACAGAGGCAAAGAAAGTGTTGAGTATCTCTGCCTTCTCTGCATCCTCTGTCTCCAGGGCACCCAACTCATTCAGCAATCGTCCTATGCTGCCTCTAGTTTTAGTTTAACCTGCAATGTATTTGAAGTAGCCCTTTTTGTTGCCCTTGATCTCTCTTGCAAGGTTTAATTCCAAGGAGGCCTTGGCCTTTCTAGTTGCATCCCTACAATCTCTCACCAGAACCTTATAATCACCCCAAGTGGCCACCTCCTCCACCACCTCATGGTCGCTGCAACCAAGGCAACCTCCAACCTTCATTGCTTCAACCAGACCCGCCTTGTTGGTGAGGACAAGATCAAGCAGCGCTCCTCTCCTAGTGGGCTCTTCCACCATCTGCATCAGGAAATTGTCAGCAATGCACTTAAGGAACCTCCTGGACTGTGGATGACTGGCCCAGTGGGTCTTCCAGCAGATATCTGGGTAGTTAAAATCCTCCACGAGAACCAGGGCCTGCACCTGTGAGGCTGCTGCCAGCTGGCCGTAGAAGACTTCATCAACTTCCTCACTCTGATCAGGGGTTCTGTAATAGACGCCCACAACAGTGTCCCCACTGCCCGCCTGCCCCTTAATCCTCACCCACAAACTCTCAACTCTCTCCTTTGCTGCCTCCGGACAGAACACAATACATTCCAGTTGTTCTTTCATATAGCGGGCAACTCCTCCACTCCACCTTGCTGACCTGGCCCTTCTAAAAAGGACACAGCCATCTGCTGCAGTTGAGACGGAACAATGCTTGATGCAAGTGTCATTTATTAAGTATACAAGAGTCCTTTATATATGATTTGATACATGGTTTAATATAATAGTGATTGGCTAACAGTTTCTTTAAACATTACTTGGTTTATGCTGATTGGTGGCTATTATCACTACTAAAGGTAAGCAAGCTACATAACTAAGAATCTATGACCGAGAACGTTCCCTACACATTTGTTTTGCTTTCGGTTTCTGTTGTTCCTTGACCCACACCCAGAGTCCCGTGTATCTTGTCTCTGTGTCTGGCTTAAGGGTTTACTCCCAGCTTATCGGGACACAGTCTGATCTTTTCCAGACACAACTTGTTTATGTCCATGGCTTTCGACCCAGAAGCT
>VXBP01003628.1:51996-62545 GCA_013400115.1 Rhinopomastus cyanomelas | reverse complement strand
CAGGGCTCTCCTGCCCTACTAGACAACTGCACCCCGTCAGGGCCTAAGAGGTCTGGTGCGGTAAAAGTCTCCCCATAGTCAAAGAACCCGACGTGCCACTGCTGGCACCATCCCTTAAGCCAGTTGTTGAAGGCAAGGGTTCTGCTATTCCTCTCGGTGTACTCCCCTACCACAGAGGGAATTGAGCAGAACACCACCTGTGCTCCTGCCCCATCTATCGATTTTCCCAGTGCCTTAAATTCCTTTTTAATTGCCCTGATACCCTTCTTATCAATCTCATCCCTACCAGCCTGTATCACCAACAAAGGGTAATAATCTGAGGGATGGATTAGGTCAGGGAGTCTCCTGGTGATGTCTCTAACCCCGGCACCAGGTAGGGAGCAGACCACCCTGTGAATTGGATCGGGACGACAAATGGGTCCCTCAGTTCCCCTCAACACAGAGTCCCCAACAACTATAACTCTTCTCTTTCTCTTTATTTTTGTGGAGCTGGTCAATATAGGTGGTGGGGACCGCTTCACCCTAGGCACCACCCCGGCTGGCTGTTCCTCAGCCCTCTCATCCCCACCGCCCTTGGCCTGAAGGGCTTCATACCTGTTGTGCAAGGGCACTGGAAGAGGGCAAGAGGGCTGGGGTGTATTTCCCCTGCTTCCTCTGACAGGGATCTGTGTCTATCCCACCCTGTTCTCAGGTTCAATAACCTGGTTTCCTCTCATCCTGTTCCTTGTTCCTTGGTAGAAGGGACCAACCTCAATCTCACTCCAACCTCTTTTTGGGAAGTTGTTGAGAGCAAATAGATTTCTCCTGACTGTCTTTTCTACCATTAAATCCCCACGGGTTCCACAGTGCTCCTCGGAGCACTTGTGCTCCAAAGCCTTCCCCAGATTCTTTGCCCTTCTCTAGACCTGGAAAGGAAAGTCTTAGGTGATGCTGGACAATATGAACATTATTTATTCTCTGTTGCATTTATAAATGACATTAAACTCGTACTTAGGATTACATAGGGTGTCTGCTTCCAAGGTACAACCCTATTCTATCTCAGGGTATTTACACATGAGTTTTTTTTCTGGATTTGGTTAGATTATTGATTTTTGTTTACAAAAATGTCATCCCTCTCTGACTGAGTGAAAGTACGTGCCAAATCACAAGTGTATCTCAGTCTTTCATGTTGACCTTAATGAGGCTTCAAATTTAATCCAGGAAGCATATGGTATTTCTGTTATTTTAAATAGCCTTTTACCAGCACTCCTCCACACAAAATGTTCCCACAGTTACAGGTAACAGAGCCTTAAAAAATTAGTCCTTAAAAGTACAGTAATATCATGGTGAGAGATGGGGTGAGGAGAAGGAAACTGCTAGACTAGGACTGGAGGTCTCTGCTTTGTTCTTGGCTCTACCACGGAATTGCTGCATCAGTGATTTGTCATTTTTGTCTCTGTGTTGTAAATCTTCCAGATGGCTTTTTTTTTCCCCAATAGCATCCAGCACAATGGTCCTGCAACCTCTACAGGAAGGTATTTGACAAATTATGTGACAACTTCTCTCCTTGAATCTACAAACCCACTAAAAGGAAAGTTCTGTTTACCACGAGCACTGGTACCAGAAGTGGGTCATGGACACTCACAACTGATTTATCCTACGAGGTATCTGTCATGAATGTCCAGTGCCCAGACTTAGCACCATCCACAGGTTTTGATGCACTACAACTGTTTTCACAGAATCATGGAATCACTGTGGTCGGAAAAGACCCCGGGATCATTGAGTCTACCCTACCTTACAGGTTCACCCTTAAACCACATCCCTCAACACCTCATCCAGGCCATCTTTAAACACATCCAGGGATGGTGACTCAACCACCTCCCTGGGAAGCCCATTCCAGTGCCTTACCACCCTTTGTGTGAAAAAATTTTATGGGACGGTGCAAAGGATTTTTCAGGAAAAAGCAGTTAGTGTGTAAGTACCACAATTCGTATATTTGGATTCTAGGTGTATTTTTCATTGTGTGTTTAGTGCCAAATTCCTACCTTTGCTGAGAACAGGCTGCCCAGGGAGGTGGCTGAATTGCCATACCTGGACGTGTTTCAGTCATGGAGATCTGGAGTTTAGGGACAGAGTTTAGTGGTGGGATGGGACAGTTGGGCTAATAGTTGGACTTAATGATCTTAAAGGTCTTTTCCCACTCAAATGGTTCTATGATTCTATAGTACAAAGAGTATGCTGCTACAAAAATCAAGCTTTTCCCTTTGGAAGCAATGTAGTATAAACTCCTATTTGTCTACTAGCTTATCCACTCAAAATTCCAGTTTATCTGCTCGTTTTATTTTGGCGTGTTTGTTTACCCTTCTTTTGATTGCACTTGACCCTTATTGTCGTCTGATAAAAATTGCCGAATGCTTCAGAAACTGGCACTCAAAGGCAAGAATCGATCCTCAGGGTTGCACGGCTTTCTGTCACATGCACAATCTGCTTCGTGCCACCAATGACAATATAAGACTATTAGAAGTGAACTGAATGGATGAAGAATAGACTTTGCATTAAGGTAACGAGACTGTCACTCTGCTGGCAGCCCTGAAGAGTGTCACACATCAAAGCTACCACACTGAGCTAATACTGCACTTATCCTGCAGCTATTCCAATGGCCCATATGCACTCACTGTGTGTAGGGTGGATGTGTGTGCATGAGGGGAGCTGACAACGTGTGAGAAGGAGCTGTAGGAGATGAAAATGTAACTTTTATCTCTGATTATTTTTTTTTCCCAGCAAAAAAAAATCCCCTGTAATAACAGCATATAGGCAGTCTACACTTTTTCATTTTATCTTTTTTTTCTCCTTTAACTAACTAAATACTGAAATAAAATGTCGTATTTCAGTATGTTTAAGAAGAAATCAAGGAAAAAAATGATGAAAAGTAGCAGTGGTGCCCTAAGCAGGTATTATTGATGGTAGCTGCTGAAATTAAAGGAGCTGTTGAAATTAAAGGTGCTTTCTGAGGTGTTGTGGGGTTCTTTTCCTTAGATCACAAAGAAATGATTAATCTTCCTCTGGAGACATTTAAAAGCCGCCTGGATGTGTTCCTGAGTGACTGGATCTAGGTGATCCCGCTGTGGTGGGGGAATCGGACTGGATGATCTTTTGAGCTCCCTTCCAATCCCTAATGTTCTGTGAATTTAATTTGTACTTTGTCACTACATGTAGCAATGACGGGATGGTAAAAGAATCCGGATGAAAAGGAAGTAATGATGGAATATGTGATAGCTGTGATAGCAGCTTGGTGATGTCTCTAGTCTAAAGTGTGCATTTTGGATGCAAAGCACATGTGGCTGTGTGTGAGGATCCAGGAGATGTGTGGTGCTGCTGATGCGGGGTGTGCCTCGTTTATGAGTGTGGGACGTCCTTACCAGCTCAGACAGCCAAATCCAGCTCCCGTGCAAGTGTCAGGGTTCCGTGCATGCAAAGATGTGTGTGTATGTAGTCCCGAAATTCTCTTGCAGGTTTTAAAATCCTAGGATTAATATAAAAATAAAAAATATAAAAACATTTGCCCATTATATCTGAGATCTTAGATTTTTTTTTTTTTAAATCAAGCCATGCGGTATGGCTGGTTTATTTTTAAACCCTCCAATAGCTGGGAAAAAACCCAAGGACATCTAGAATAAATTCATATATAATGTAGATTTCTAATTCTGCCATTTAACTTAAACGAAATACTTTAAAGACAACCAACACCTCATTTTGGGCAGACATTAGGAGTGAACTTTTATTTTGTTGTGAGAAGAAATCTCTGAGAGAATTTAAGAGTTTTACAGGTCAAACAAAACTCAAAGGGTGCATTGCTTTACTTTGATAAAGATCAGTTTATCTCTGCCTGTCTATGAGATGCTGAAAATCTTTGTGCGGTGTTTTTGTTCCTATTAATAGCTATATAAAGAGTAATGATTTTTTTCCCTTATTTTAAAAAATAAAATCAGGCCAAATTTTCCAAGTAAATACATTTTTCCTTCTCTTTTTCTACACAGAATCTTTAATACTGGTTTATAGTCAGGACTCTGATCAAATCAGCTCGCAGTGACATCCTTCACACTCCCATCAGTTTCAGGCATTGCTCTCCTCCTGTTGCTTGTTGATTTCTGTTTGCATTGTCCTGGCAGGTGAGCCTCATTATTCCCAACTACCCAACCCCTGATCAAGATCAGGTCGTGATGCTCTTGCGGCAAGGCTGCAGCTGGCTCAGGCATCAATGCTACTGGGGCTGTAGAGACTTTACTACTGATCTCAGAGTTCTTTGCTGCATTATTTCAGGGTTTGAAGCTGGTCAAGAGAAAGCAGTTAGTGATGCTGGTGGTGCTGTCTGTACCGGGAATTGTTCATTGCATGCCCCTGTGGCCCTTTGTTTTACCCTTCAGTTGCTGTTCTGCATTGCCTTTTACACTGGTCCCCCATGGTGATGACACAGCACATCTCTCTTAACTCCTACTGACCTGCACTTTGAAAGTCACAGCCTCTTATTTCTGCCACTCTGTTCACAGCTTTAATGCCAAAACTCCTCATTTGCAACCTAAAAGCCTTTATGGTTTTGTTCTAATAGTTTCTATCAGAAATGAGAGTTTTTCTTCTTCACTGGTGCTGTTTTTCACAGACACAGCAGTTTAACCTTTCATCAGGCTAATTAAGGCATTTTCTGGTCTACCCTACATGGTAGACTTCTTGTAGTGTCTATGTTTGGCACCTATTCCAGGTGAAATTCAGCTTCTTTGGACAGGAAGAATAAAACTGGGCAGTCTCTCCCCTTTTTCATACTTCTAACACTCCTTTCTCTGTCTCTTTCCCTTCTTTTCCTGGCCTTATTCTGCCTTTGTCTCTTTGAAATTTGCCTTCCACTAAAGCTAAGGCAGCTCCTGGGTTTTAGGTCCCACATAACAGCAGTGATGAAGATGAGAGGGGCCAGGGGAACAACCCTCTGCTGCTTCATACCTCTCACCAAGATGCCCCATTGCTGCACCGCTATCAGCTCTCACACAGCAAATAAAAGATGTGCAGCGAGGGGAAAACGTTGGTGTCTCACCATGCTCACTGCCATGGATCTGAAATCACAGCTGTGCTGTCCTTAGCCTCTGCTTCTTTTCTGATGCTGAATAAAAGTTGGTTCAAACGGATTATACAACTTTTGATTCAGCCTTTTAACTATTGAATTAAAGCTAAAGAGCCTGCCAAGGGAGGCGGGGAAGCCAGATTGGAGGGGGAGGAGGTGAGAGGTGGGAGAGGGGGAAGCAGAGAGAGGAGTGTGGAAAGTCTTAAAGCCAAGAAACTTGAAGAAATGGGGGTGGGGAGAATTAGTAAAAGAAGTAAGAGTTATTTTCAGATCATTCTCTCTGTAGTTGGCATAATTTTTAATTAGAAACTATTTTTTTTTTTATACACTGGAGAAAATTAGTTAATGAGTCATTGTCTTCGCCTTCCTTTCCCTGGCCCCACATCTGCCAAAGCCCAAGACAACATTGAAGGGGTCTTTTCAAAATTGTGGTAGCCTTGTAGGGAATACTCTGATAGAGTGACATCCCTTCTTCTATTGGTGAACTACATTGCTTTCAGCAGCATCCAGCCTCTGGCATCGTCTCTGATAACCCGCATGAATCTTAGTGATAGCCTGGCATAACATATGTACCCTCATGTCATCTCATGTGGAGATGCATTCATTCCTGCTGAGTGCATTTCTGGAGACAGTAGCTAGAGGTCCAGTTCTGCTATCTAATATTAGATGTAGAAGAAGCTTCCTAATGTTTTTGGCAGGCAAAGCCTGGCAAGAGCAATCCTGGCTCACCCATTTCTCCACTTGAACCCCTTCAATAGGTTTTGTATCTGTTTGATCCATTTGGCTGTTAAATGAGGGAAGCAACGTTACAAGGCTCGAGGGTTTTTTTATAACCGTTATCCTGAGTGGGCTCCTTTGCTGGAGTCAGTTGGAGCATCCCTATGCAATGTATTCCAGCAGATGATTCAGCCTGCTGTATTAAATTGAGGCTAAGTAGAATCATAGAATCGTAGAATTGGAGGGAAATTGCAAAGGTCATCTAGTCCAACCACTCTACAACAAGCAGGGACATCTTTAATGGGAACAGATTGCCCAGAGTCCCATCCAACCTGATCTAGAATGGCTCCAGTGATAGCGCCTCCACCACCTCTCCGAGCAGTCTGTTTCAGGGATCCCCCACCCCCAGATTCAAGAACATTTTCCTCATTTCCAGCCTCAATCCGCCCTTTTGCAGCTTGAAACCATGACCCATCGTCCTGCCATTCCCTGCTCTTGTGAACGATCTCTCCCAGTCTTCTGACAGGCTCCTTTGAGGGATTGGAATGTCGGTCTAAGATCCCCCCTGGAGTCTTTTCAGGCTGGACACCCCCAACTCTCTCAGCCTGTCTTCATAACAGAGGTGCTCCAGCCCTCCATAATTTGTGCTATCACTATCTTCTATCATGTGAGATCACAGATGAGTTCTTATACATAATGGAGTGGTTTAAATTTCCAGGGAACCATAGTGTTGATTGATGGAAGGTGGATAAGTCTGAACTGGGATGTTGCACACCATTTTAGTGCAGAAAATGAAAACACTTCAGTTCAACCATTCAATTATACTAAAGAAAGAACTTAGGTGGGTGGAATGTAGCTACTTACATTTGGCACAGCGCATGGCATAATACCCCTGCTACAGTCATTTTCAGGACTTTTAAAGATTGGGAATGGCCAGGATTTTCATTAATGTATGTCTTTTCATTGGTTAAATGTTAATTTGCAGAAAGGAAATAGTTTAGATTTGAGCTTAAAACATGGGGCACTTCACATTGACATCACTACTTGCAAGAACAAAGTGAGGTGTGATAGCAAAATTTTAGGAGGGAATTTGATCACTTTGGTTTGCTATATGAATGTAGAGGCCTGGGAGTCAAAACACCACTGGTCTCTTTAGGGTAATTTAGTATTAGGGGAATGAATCCTTCTCCATAAAGTGGTGTCTGACATAGGAAAGTTCTACCAAGGGCTTGTGGAAAAACTATTTCCATCCTCCAAGATAAAGCTAGTATTTAATGTAGTTGCAAGCTGTAGTATTGCCATTATTGTTGATTATTGCTTTGCTGTAAACCATATAAAACATAAACAGCAGTAAAATAAGAGCTTCCTAGAAGAGTGTCGCTTTCATACCACTACATTTTTTCCAGTTTGTACTGGAAGTCATGTCCCTTGAAGAAAGAACCTGTTTTGTGGTCATTAAGGTTGTGAAAGAGTCCTTCCTAATTTCAGCTTCAATATACAAGTTTCTGTGGGTCTCCTCAGCACTTCTCTCTAGGGAAATTAAACTTCTCATTATCGCAAACCTGAGGAAACCACGATCTGTTTCAGGAAAACTCCGCGTTGATTGGGTTCAGCGTATTCCTGTACGACGAGGAATGTGTTGCCTTCCCCATGCTTTCGCCTCCACAGTGGCTGCCTTTCACTTTGTGCAATGTGTATCTCATCACACCTTTTCAGAAGCCAAGGTTAGAACAATTGCCAACTTTTTAATTCACAGGAATCCTCCTCTGAAACCTAACATATTTAGAAAAAAAGAAACAAATTTGATCAATATACCTTTACACCTTGCTAGGAAAAAAAAAACTAAAAGAAGGAAGCTGAGGCAAACATTTTTCCTTTTTTCAATTTCTATTTTAATGAACCCACTGAATAGGAACTGTCTACTGAGAGATGCACAAGGCATTGGTTTTTGACTGAGGGAAAAATGAGTTATGCATAAACCTTGCGAAGTGGAATTTGCTGCTCTCACTCATGTAGATTTCTGCGCTGGATTGCTCCTGGTCAACACTGTGAGGAAAGGTGAAAGCATAAGGATGGCTGAAGGATTCCTCCACTGGCTTTCCTGTTATTCATTTAATCAATATCTTTGTTATACTGACTTGTTTTAGAACACATCGTTAATGTCTGTTTGCTGCCTGCTGGTGTCTGTGTGCTCCCATCTCCTTCTTTGAGAGGAGATGAGGTAGAGGAGCTACTTCTTCTGTATCACAGAATCACAGAAACACAGAACATTAGGGGTTGGAAGGGACCTTGAAAAGATCATCCAGGCCAACATCTCCGCCACAGCAGGATCTCCTTGATCCAGTCACATGGGAACATGTGCAGGCGGGATTAAAATTTCTGAAGGAGACTCCACAACCCCCTAGGAAGCCTGTTCTAGTGCTCTGTCACCCTCACTGGCAGGCAAGAATTTCATTCTCACATTGATGTGGAACCTCCTACATTCCAGCTCACACCCATTGCCCCTTGCCCTATCATTGTGTTTGGACATCATTAACAACAAGCTGCTCTAACTGCACCTTCTGTCTGTCTAGATAGTATTGGAAAATTTTGATGTCAATAAATAGAGCTTTCAAGAAATGGAATTACATCACTTCCCTCAACTTATCAAGTGCAATTGAGTGGCTTTTTGACAGTTGGTCTTGATGAACTTGGGGATCTCTTCCATCTGTAATTATTTGATGATTCTAGGATTATGCCCGACACAGAAAAGAAAAAAAAAAACAAATGTGATACTTATAATTTGTCTTTGCAGGTTACACGTTTTTAGGAGAGGTAGAACAGTCTGAATTTCTTATCCACCATGTGATTAACTGAAGTTGCCTTCAGCAAGAGGAAAGCCCATGGCAGCCTTCTGAACAGGCTACTAGGGAGTTTGTGGAGTTTCTTTTTCTGGAGAATTTTAAAACAAGCCTGGACCTGTTCCTGTGCGACTACGTGATATTGCTGTGGCAGTGGGATTGGATTGGATGATCTTTCAAGGTTCCTTCCAATCCATAATGTTCTGTGATTCTCTGATACTGAACTTGCTTGATTGGGGCTAAAATTGAAGGGGGTAGGAGTACTGAAAATTTAAGAAATACACAGCACATAAATCAAAATGCCTTTTTGGTTAATTTAGGTACTAAGTTCATACTAAGTACCTAAAGTTCATACTTACTAATAGTAAGACTATTCTTACTGCCCCAGAGTCAGGGGAATGTATCCTGTAACGTGTCTTATTCCTATATCCATTTTCTTACTAATTTCTCCTGATTCTTTCATTTCTTTTCAGAGCAACTAGACTTTGTCAGCAGATAATGAAAGCGTGATGGAAACACCTTTCTGTTTTATAATCTCAGCTTTGTAAAGATGTGTTTGGATGAAAAAAAAAAAAACCCAACCAACCCACCAAACAACCCTCCAAAAACCCAACCTGTGAAAATAACTTGTGGAAACAGGCGCAGGGATGAGGGAGGGGGTACATAACAGTTTTCTAAAGCGTAGAAAGTTATCATAGTTCAGAATATTGTTACGCATGTGATTAACAACAGTCTGTCAGGCAGAAAGAAAGAGCTAGCAGAAAAATATTCCCCAACAACAACCCTGTCCTGATTGTTATAAGAACTCAAAGTCAATAGTTCTTTGAGCAGTAACATGACTCAAAAGCTCTTTGCAGCCTTTATGGACTGGGAAGCAGTGAAATAAAATGAGAAAGAAAAAAAGAAAAATTAAATTATAATGAAAACAACCAAAGAGCAGTCTGTCCGAAGGTGGTTTCTCTGAGATACTGTCCCCTCTCCAGCACAGGAGGTGCAGTGGAGTTTTGGTGCCTGTTGCAGCATAGATGCAGAGACTGATTCCTCCTGGCACAGTTCCTCGCACGGACAAATTTCTCCAGTATTGTGTGGGCGTGTGGAATTGCAAGTGAAGGGAAAGAGAAAGAGAGGGAGGAAATTTACCCAGAAAGATCTGAGAGATTTTTCTTCTGTACAGGCTATATGGTTGGACCACCATGCAAGGCTTTTTGGGGCTGTCATATCAGTTTATGCATTTCCTAACAGTTACACTGTGAGTTTACCGTTCTTTTGTTTTTTAAAGCACAGCAACATGTATTTGTGACCCCAACAAGCTCAAGGTAATATGTTCAAAGTCTGGAAATTGTGAGCATTTGGCAACTGTGAGCATTTAGACATGGTTTTGTGGTTATGAAACAATAGGTTGCATTGAGTACTGTCCAGGGGCAGCAGAGGAGAGAGTTGAGAGATTGTGGGTGTGGATTAAGGGGCAGGCTGGCATGGGTGACACTGGTGTGGGTGTCTATTACAGACTTCCAGATCAGAGTGAGGAAGTTGATGAAGTCTTCTGCAACCAGCTGGCAGAAGCCTCACAGCTGCAGGCGCTGGTTCTCGTGGGGGATTTTAAGTACCCGGATATCTGCTGGAAGACCAACTCGGCCAGCCACCCACAGTCCAGGAGGTTCCTCAAGTGCATTGGTGACAATTTCCTGATGCAGATAGTGGAGAAGCCCACTAGGAGAGGAGCGCTGCTTGATATTGTACTCACCAACAGGGCGGGTCTGGTTGAAGCAGTGAAGGTTGAGGGTTGCCTTGGTTGCAGCGACCATGAGATGGTGGAGTTCAGGGTCTTGTGTGGTAGGGACAGAATAGCTAGCAGAACCGCAACCCTGGACTTCAGGAGGGCCAACTTTGGCCTTTTCAAGCA
>VXBP01003628.1:0-47280 GCA_013400115.1 Rhinopomastus cyanomelas | reverse complement strand
GTTCTCACCCCAGAGCCGCAGTCCTCACCACCCCCCCCCGCCTGTTTCCCGGGACGGTGGGGGGCGCTCCCTTCAGGGCCACAGCCCGCGAAAAGAGGCTCGAAAAGAGCCAACAAAGACCCTGCTCCAGTTTTTCATAGGCTCCCCCAGCCTGCCTTTCAGGGGCAGGTCCCAGGACAGACGCGTCCGGGGGGGGGAAGGTCCTGCGACCTGTGCAACCGGAGTAGGTCCCCCAGAACACAACAAAACTTTTCTTCCTCATGAAAGCAGCTCCAAAGACTCTAGCAGTTCTCAAACTGCAACACACATGAAGAAAAAACCTAACAACGAAGGTCAGTCTGAGTATCAATATATTATGAATTGACTGAAAATTGATGAAAACCAGAGACAAGAACTTTTTGAAAGGAAACATTCAGCTCTGATTGTCCCTTCTCCAGATATCCAAATTGGGTGCATATAAATGTAGACTTGCTTCTTTTCTTATTCCTGTCACTGTGGACCAGAGATAAGAGACCTACAGGCTATGAGGGCTACACTGATAGGTAATTTGACATGGAAACAGTAAGATGTGATTTCTCAATTACCCTAGCCTCAAATCGATTTTGTGATTTAGAAACAAAACAGCCTTGAGTCACCAACACAAGGACAACAACCTGTTGGAACATGTCCAGAGAAGGCTATGAGAATACTCAGGGGGCTGGAGCACCTCACTTATGAAGACAGGCTGACAGAATTGGGGTTGTTCAGTCTGAAGAGGAAAAGGCTCTAGGAGGAACCTTCTAGCAACCTTCTAATCCCTGAAAGAGGGCTGTCAGAAGTCTGGGGAAGACTGTTCACAAAGACAGGGAATGATAGAAGGAGAGGTCATGGTTTGAAGCTGGAAAAGGGCAGATTGAACCTGGACATGAGGAAACAGTTCTTCAATCCGAAGGGAGTAGATCCCTGGAACAGGCTGCCTAGAGATGTGATGGAGGCCCCATCCCTGGAGCCATTTCACGTCAGGCTGGATAGGGCTCTGGGCAATCTCTTCTAGTTACAGCTGTCCCTGCTTGTTGTAATGGGATTGGACTAGATGCCCTTTGGAATTTACTTCCAACCCTATGATTCTATGATTCTGTAAGCACACAAAGAACTTTGACCTTCAGAAACAGCTAAAATGGCTAGAAACTTTCCTGTGGCTATTTCTGACAGGAACCAGGACTTTTAAAGATAATTATTTCGTTTTAATTAAGTTTTTTAAGGTAGTGATAGTGAGCTGTAGCATCTCTGTAATCTTTCTAGAGTACTCCATAGAAAGCAGCTTCTAGTGTCGGATGCTCCATATAAAGCTTTGTGTAGCAGGTCACAAAAGGAAAGATATCTACAGGCTTTGTTTCATTGTTCAGATTTCCATCTGCGTGTACAGCATGAGTGGGTGTAAATCATCACAAATTCTGGTTTGGTGCACAGTCTTGGAAAAACTACAGCTTTGTAAAAGGAACCTGTGAGTTGTTGACAGCCAGCTCTTTCTGGCACTTGATGGGGAAAAATCAAATAAAATCAAGACATCTGAGAGGATAGTATAATATAGTAGAATAATCAGCTCCTCTCCTAGTGACTGCAGAGCTTTTCTCTTGATAATTGGAGAGATCTGTCCTTATGCTGGGTCCAATTCATTGGGTTTGCACTGGGATGTTTCAGCTGCTCAGCAGCCATTACTTTCACACAGCAGCACCAGAAATGAGGCAAAATGAGTGATAGCTTTAATTCCTTTATTCTGAAACCTGTGGATTTAGGGTAGGAAAAAAAACCCCATTTATTGGCACAGCGGGTTTCACCTCTGGGCTTGTGTTTTGGTTTAGATCACCAATAGCTAAGTTTGTTGGTCCATATCTACTCATAGAAACATGGATGTTTGAGATGGAAAAGTATTATTAGAACATGTTTATCACCCTTGCCAAAGCAGAATTTCCCCCCATAAATCCCTAGCAGACATTTGCTAGCACCACATAACTTCGCGCGTTGAAGCTCCTGCTCCAGAGCAGTCCAGATGTGAAGTGTTGTGCATGTTGTGGTGGTGGAAGAACATGTAGGGGTATTGCAAAGAAATAAGATTTCCTCAAGAAAAACCCTGCAGGATTGTGCCCTTGTGTGATGAGGTTTGCTGTGTGGACGTGTGATAGGTTACATGGGTTTGTACAAGTGTGGATCTGGTTAGTTTTATTAGTCTCTCCTTTTTATGAATGTCAAATTCAAAACAGAGGTATGGGAGAAGTAATCCTCTGACAATTCCTAAAATAAGGCAACTTCCGTAGTACTGTTAGTGAGTGTGACCTGAAGCAAATATCCAAGGGATAGCTTTTTCTTGTTCTTTATGGACTTACGTCTTTTGGATTTCGTAAATCAAGAATGACAGCCAGAAAGAATGACAGGCCGACCATCATTCTGATGTTGGATTCTTATTTGAATATTTTTTTTTTCTTTGTAAAAAAACCCAAAAGATTTCATTATCTTTTCTTGTTTCTCTATACCACATACACTATGTTGCTGCTTTCCCTACAGGATCATTTTAGAAATGAGTCTATAGTGTATGCATAACTAGGTACAGAACATGATGTGATTAGGTGATTAATCACGATTCTTCACCTCAGGCCAAAATTCTGATGATTAAACTCACTTCTTCAACGTGTAACTTCTGAAACTCACATCCTATCCAGTCTGCTTTTTTCAGAGAACATATTCCATAAGAAATTTTGTCTTCTGTCACGGTTGGGACTGAGAAAGACTTTTCAGAGCTGAGAATGATCACTAATATGTCTAAAGTCCTTTGAAACTTATAAAATAAGCATTCACATGCTTTCTGATCTGTGAAGAAATGCTGGACTATAGACAAATGACATGAAAGTGCAATGTCTGGTACACAACACACACAGATCTGCTGCAAAAAGGAGCAGAGATGGAAGCACAGCTATTTAACTACATGAAGCAACTTGCTGTCTTTGGCAGAAGCAATTGATGTAGCTACACTGTAGACATACCTGCTTCTTGTTAAGATGCTAATATGAGAAACCACAGAATCATTCACATTGGAAAAGACCCTTGGGATCATCAAGGACAATCATCAATCTTACTCTACAAGTTCACCCCTAGAACATGTTCAGGGTGTATTTCAGACATCAGGAAAGATAAAACAGTCTTTGGTCACAGTGAAACTTGCAAGTGTGGACAAAGTCAACATCTGTGTGATGTGATTTGGCAAAGAGATTGTTGGTATGATCCCAGAGAGCACTGTCTACAAGGGTTCTGTGTTTATGGTCAGAAAAGCTTTCACTGATCCAACTTAGATCTTACTGCACAGCAATTATTGAAATTAAGTCCTATTGCACAGTACCTTAGAAAAAATGGAAGTCTCACAGGACTTAGTTTTTGTACTTTATTTCCAGTTCTACTACAGTTTCACTTCTTTTTTTGTCAAACTAATCACAGTTCCCCATGTATTCTGTCTCAGTGGTAATTAAGAATTAAGCAACAAAGCCTAATGCATCATTCATTGTTTTGGGATTCAGAATTCTTATGTAGGGAAGAAAGGGTTAATTGCAGATATTTGGTGCTTAACAACAACTTATATTCTTAAACAGCATTATTTTATGGAATATCTGTAGAAACAACAAAAAATTTATGCTTTATATTTTGTCTATGTGTATATTGGAATCTAATTAAAAAAACAGGCCAAAACACTAACAACTATAATGCCTAAAATTCTATTCCAATGGTAAAAGGAAGATATAAGCCCAGTATCCACAACTGCAGTTTGAAGGGTTACATTATTTATTTGTATAGTATTGAATGGGGCTGCCTGGGTTCATTGACCCCAGTCTGGCTGGTGCTAAATGTACAGAAATAAACGCATCCCCAAAAGATTGCAATCAAAGGATAAAACAAGAAACAGATGGCTGGTCCTGCATGGGGAGTGTTAAAAATAAGAGGAAATTGACTGACACAGTAGGCAGTGGTCTCGGCGCACCAGCTGCTTAACCATGGACAATTTTCTTAGAGCATCATGGCAGAGGAGAATTTTTAAAGTTTGTTATGAAGCAGGAAAATTAAGTGGTTCTTTGTGTTTACTGACAGCCTATCCCATGTTCTTGTGAGCAGCAAGAGTGAATGCGCGAAGGAAGTGTCTGTCACTGAGTGCTTGAGTTGTTGACATCACTCAGTAGGGTACGAGGAGGGATAACTAGGACAGGGTGGGAGCACAGGCTGAAGATCACAACAAGTTAAAGAAGGGGGAACTACATGGACTGTGAGGAAGATGATGTGATCCAAGTGATGGACAAAGGCATAATTTTGGGAGGGTGATAGATGTCATCTAGCTTTGAGGAGGCAGTGACTTCAGTGTTTTCCTGACTAAGTTGTCACGGAAGCAGGGAAAACTGGACAGGGCTGTTCATTGGCAAGAAGGATAAGAAAGATCTGCTAGTAATCTTCCAGGGTCTGATGTGAAATACTTACATCTCTGGAAAGTAGACACCAGAGAAGTAACATTGTACCTCCAACTGTGGCCATGCAACTACCATCATCAATCCTAAGAAGTGCCACAGGATCATCAAGAAAGCAGATATAGCTCAAAGAAATTGATTAGCATGTTTCTATCACTGAATATCTCCATCACTGAGGTCTCGGTATGCAACTTTAAAAAATAATATCTCTGTTCTCCTCTGGCCTTTTTTTTTTTATGGAGCATCTTGTATTTTAGTTGGGTACTTTTTGTTGTTGTTGGTTTGCTTTTCTTTAGTTTTTTCTCTGGGAAAGGACTATCTAACCCCTTGTGGTTCCAGCACATGGCATAGGGATGTTTCTGCCTGAGATTCCAGCAGCTACACAAAACTGGGTCAGGTAGAGTGAACTATTTTTAAAATTATAATCTTCTTTTTTCCTTCAGTTCCGCTACTTCCAGTAGGTATTACAGTCTGTTTTAGTAGTAAACTGGCTTATTTCAGTCAATGCTGTAAAGATTTAATTCTCCAGGAAANTGATGTGTTTCAGAAATCTGAATTACCCAGATCTCTCCTAATTGGTGAAAGAGAATGCTGAGTATGGATGGCAGATGTTTCCTTAATTAATATCCTACTGGGTTAATCAGCAGAACCTTGGGAGCTGCTATGAGACTTTTGATGTGTTCAGAGAATCCGAGCCTTGATCTATAGACTTATGACTGCTCTAGCTATTTGCCTGTGTGATACTTGCAAATAATATAGAACCTTCAGTCAGAAGTTGTCTTTTGTATAACCTAAATCTGCGAACACTTCAATGACGTTTGTGTTCAAAATTTACAGTAAATCTTGCATGCAAATTGAGCTCCTCTCTAAATTTGAGATTTCTTACAGGTTTTAAAAAATTGACTTATTCACAGTTCAGAATGTTTGCCTTTCAATCTCCTAAGAACTCAATACACTATTTTTAATTTTGTGAAGTCTGTGTTTCACCATAAGTACGTTTGATACTCAGAAAATTTGTCACGGACCTAATGACACTCATTAGAGCCGCATGTGCTCTCACTGAAAATAGAGCTAAGTCAGGAGGAGAAATTGCAATCTCTAACTTTGCAAGCTGAAAACTTGGGGAAAGGCAGTAATTTATCAGTTTTTTTGTTTTTGTGTGAGCCTTTATGTGTCTTCTGAAAGCCAAAAAATTGAACTTTTCACTAAAATAACAAAGAAATGGGATGAAGAAAAAATTTTCCATTTCTCTTTCTGAATGTCTCATTTTGCGAACGCCCATCTTACAAACGTTCATATTTTAATCAATTAGCATCCTCTGGAAAATGCTGCAGGCACATCCCCACAGACTCCAGCTATAATCTTCCTTATACAGCTGCATATGGAGAGGGGTGAGGGAGGACAGAGAGAGGAAAACTGCAGAGAAACTGCTTTTGTACCCATGTTAGCAATAGCTAATGGGGTTTAGTAGTGTTTGAGAGCTGATTTTGTGTCCTGCATTAATCTCTGTCCTTTTACACCATAATTTGCTAATCAAAGCCTTAGCCTGGCCTTTGAATGCTGCTGAGATTCTACAGGACATCGCAGAATCACAGGACATTAGGGATTGAAAGGGACCTCCAAAGATCCTCTGTTTGTATGATGTTTCATGATACCATTGTATGGTGAGGCAGAATTTGGTTCCGAATCAGGTCATTTTTCCTTCCTGGAGCAAACTCACACCCATAACTCAACCCTCTGGGGAGATGGACTGGTCAATAGGAGATGTGCCCCAGCAGGACATTGAAAAAGGGGTAGTTCAGAACCTTCTCTTTGTATGGTTCACCCTTACTTGCCTTACGTGCGATGTGTAATTAAGGTTTCTATGTAGTCTGTGTGGTTTTTAGTTGGTACCCTTACTGCTTGTCTCTGCATTGTGCAGCAGTACATTCCACAAAGAGAACCTCAACCAAGCAGAGTTGGTGCTGAACCCCACACTCTCTTCTCCATCCTGCTTTTATCCTTCTGAATCACATCATTTATGCATTGGAAACTTCAGCAACTGCAAAGTGGAGGCAAAACTTGCCCTCAGTGAGTAGGAAGTAGAAATAAATGTTATACTAACCAAAAGGGTGTTTTTGGAAGGACGTGCCACCTACAATAATGAGAAGAATATTGCTTCTCACTGGCTCGCCTTATTATTTTAAGCTGTTCTTTGCTCTTTTCCTCACTAGCTCACATCCCACTAGCTGTTTACAGTTATTTCACACTTCTTATGCCAGCCTTATGCCATTCATTCTGTTGGGACCTGCTTGAAACCTCCTCCAAAACTTACTGCTATAGATTTATTTTTTTTTAAAGAAAATTCTTAGCTCCTGCCCATCAAAACTGATTCCCCTACAGGCAAAAATAAAATTACATCATTTAGTATATGAAACATGTCAATGATTATGCAAGATCCTGGTACTACTCTTGCTGCCTCTGTTCCTCCTGACTGTTACCAGCAGTCAGGTTTCTAAACTTTTCCTGTAGGTGCTTCATCTGGGATTGTAGACAATCACAGAATGGTGGGGTTGGAAAGGAGCTCTGGAGATCATCTAGTCCAACTCTGCTGCTAGAGCAAAATCATCTAGAGAAAGTTGCACAGGAGCACATTCAGGTGGGTTTTGAAAGTCTCCAGAGAAAGAGACTCCAAATCCTCTCCTGGGCTGCCTGTGCCAGGGCTTGGTTATGCTCACATGGTTGAACTCCGTGATCCCAAGGATCTTTTCCAGCCTGAATGATTCTATGATTGATTCTATTATTCACAATGGAAAAGTTTTCCTTAGCTTAGATGGAATCTCTTATGTTCCAGTTTATGCCCACTGCCCATCATGCTGTCTCTGGGTATCTCTAAGAAGAGTATGGTTCTTCCTTAGTTTGTCAGATTTTCCTGTTGTTCATGCATCTATCCTCCAGTTTGCCCCTGTACAGACAGTGACAACTGAAATGAAGGCAAGGTCTGGGTCTTACCTTACTTCTGTTATGTTTAATTAGTTCAACTCTCAGTTCCTGGAGAGAGAGTAGCCTCATCTCCTGTTGAATGTGTGTGACTGAAGGCATTCTGTAGCACTTAGATGCATGCGTTGAAAGGCAGGACCGATCTTGTTATGAACGTTAATATTGCGTCATTCGGGGTGGGATGTGGGTAGATTCTTCCAGCACAGTAACTAATGAAGAAATAAAACAGAATGCTCTATAGCACACAAGTAAACCAGAAATATTTTCTCCAACTGGCTTGAAAAGATGTAACTATTCAGCATATGATTTTAATTAATGTCCATGTAACTAAAAATGTGTTTAATTCACAATAGCATTACAAGAAAACATATTGACATCTAATTATGGATCATAGAATTCACTGCAGAGAAACTGTAGTGCATCTGTTCAATGAAACACAATCATGGAGAATGCTAAATGGTAAAATATAATGAAAATGTGAACCAATACACAAATGAGGCCATTAAATACATCAGTGTAAAACAAAGTGGGGATATTCAGGAGAAGAACTCATGCATAGGGTTTGGTAGATAATACAGAGTAATATTGTCTAGTAAGGGGGTTTTTTCTTATTATTTTCTTGTGAATAGCAGGATTTCAGCTGCTGGGGTTTCTCAATGGAGGCTGCTATTTCCAAGTTAACATGAAAATGCTCGATATTCAGCTGACAATTGGCAAAATAATTCTCATGACTTCTCACAATAAACGCTCCATTTGCTGCAGATATTTTGTCAGTGCTCATACTAGTCTTTCTCCCAAATGCTAGTTTTACCCAAGCAAGCCAATTTCACTAGCCTTTCACTATAGCCTCCATAGTGAAATTTGGACTGGAATCATAAAATCTAAATGAAAAATTATCTATTTGGTAAGAAACACAATAGCCAAAATCAAAGCTGAACTACTGCTACAGCAACGAGCACCCAAGCTGTTATGACAAACCTGAAATATCTTTTAACCTCCAGTTTCAGTAATCCTCTTGTCCATGTTTTCTTTTGCCATATTCATAGGCAAAGGGGATGCAGAGAAACATACGGAATGAGATTTCAAGAGGGAAGTTTCCAAGCAGGATCCCTTTTGGATGATTTCTACTGACACTAATAGTTGGATTATTAAACTGGCATACAACATTATGCAGAGAAAAACACATATGAAATTTGTAATATGGAATCGTATGAAATTACTACTTATCCATCAAGGAACAAAAGTACCGTGCCAGATAGGAGCCAATCACAACTGTGCTAATAATGTTGGGAAGTTGGAAACAGATCACAGAATCACAGAATATTAGGGATTGGAAGCGATCTCTAAATATCACTTCATCTTTTATTTTTGAAAAAAACATACATTGAAAAATCCTTTAAACCTGCTGCTATAGGGATATATTCATTTTTTAAACAAAAATCTAATGATTAAATGTAACAATTACATTACATTAGATATTAGGAGGTGCTCAGTCAGGAGAACACTCAGTTTCCAACCTGCTAGCTGAATGCCTTCTGCACAGTCATTACACAACACAAATATTCTCAATTACAACACTAACTGAAATACAGCTTCTGGGCTAGAAAAGATTGGAGTTGATTAAAATGCCTCTTATTCCCCTTAATCTATCAAGCTAAACAAGACAGTGATTAGATTGCCGTCAGCTCCAAACAAGCCATTTGGATGGACACATTACTCCCAGTGGTGCTTTCAGTGTGAAATAAAACCAGATATGCTAAAATGGTGAGCAAATTTCTCTCTCCTTTTGCAATCAGGATTACACTGAGCAGTTTGGCCTGCAGAACATGCTTCAGTGATTGTGTTTCTTTTCTTCTTCAGAGCACAAATACGTGTGGGATCCACTAGGTAATCATTGTACACCAGCAGGAAATGGAAAACCACAGCTGATCCTTGACAGTGCCTCCCTTTTCTTCCATCTCTTCCCATCTGCTGCAGTGCAGCTTTCATTTTATAGATGATTGCCATTGCTCAGGTTCCGAAACAGCTCAATAGCTATACATCCTTTTAGTTAAATATCTCTGGAGGTAAAAAAAATCCAGAAGACTATCTCAGGAATAACTGTGTACCTCATGATGATGTTGATTGGAGATTTAAGCTTCCGAAAGTGATTTTTCTCCTCAATTACAGAATAATACAATGTACTGAGTTAGAAAGGACATCCAAAGGGCACCTGGTCCAACCCCCTCTACAACAAGCAGGGACATCTTTAACTAGCTCTATCCAGCCTGACTAGGAGTGGCTCCGGGGATGGGATCAACATCACCTCTCCAGCCAGCCTGTTCCAGGCATTCCCTACTCTCAGATTCAAGAACTTTGTCCTCAAGTCCAACTTGACTCTACACTTTTCCAGCTTTTTCCTCATGCTATCATTCCCTGTCCTTGTGAACAGTCTTTCACAGCCTTCTGACAGACCCCTTTAAGGGACTGGAAGGTCACTAGAAGATCCCCCCAGAATCTTCTCCTCTTCAGGCTCAACAGCCTCAATTCTCAGCCTGTTCTCATCAGAGTTCATTGAGTTGTTTAGTCTTTGAAATAATGAGATAGAGAATATCAGAGCTTTAGACACAAAGTGGTTGATAAAATCTCAGCATTCAGAGGTGCATCTGCTGTCCCACCCTGATAAATTAGCCAGTAGCAGGTAAGGAAAAATCTTGAGCCTGTTCCGAGATGGCCAACAACTTTGCACTTTCTTGCTAAAGTTATGTCCACTCTCCTCAGGATTTGTTTCTTCAGACCAACCAATGCAGGCAGAATGAGAGGGATGGAATTGCAGAATCACAGAACATTTGGGATTGGATTGGACTTTGAAAGATTATCCAGTCCAACCCCCCTGACACAGCAGGATCACCCAGATCAAGTCAGATCTCCTGATTTTATTGGAAAATGGTGCAAAAATTGTACTGTGTGGTGTTGGAGTCACAGACAGCGCTTTTCAATGACCTAGTTCATAGACAAGATTATTTCTGAACATTTCAAAATATTTGCAGTAAAGGATGTGAGGCTGACTTGTTTGTTGTGTGGCATGGGGAAATTCAGGCAGTTTCGAAGTTATAATTATTCTGTCTCGAACTATTTCTTTCTCCACAGAAGATGTTGAACAAAAGCCAGAGTATACCTTGAAGTCAAATCATAAATAATGTTCTGTGAACAAGCCCCATTTCCAGACATGATAAAACCCTCTGGGAAATGCTCCTCTGGACACAATACCCCAAAAGGGCTTTAGGATACAGTGAAGACTGCCTGTTTATTTAAAATACCTATAAGTGATTGTACCTCTAGCAAATATTTTATTTTTAAGCAAAATCCTCGATCAAATCACTGCTGTTTTCTGTACCTTTGGGTTGAATTTATGAACCCAAGACATGTACGAGTCATGTGAGTTACCATGTAGTAGTTTTCAAAGCAGATCCCAAGGACCTTTCTTAAATTAGATGTACTTATTTTTGAAAATATGTTGGCTCACAGATAGGGCCTTAGCCATAGCCACACTCATTTTGCTTCAAATGAGAAAATGGACCTAGCTTTGTGAAAATTATTTATCTTAGCAAGACAGTCATCTTTTATAGTTGAAGGGATCCTGTTTAAAACCAAAGAAAATCCCATATTTAATAAATAACATGTGTACATTTCAGCTATTTGCACTTTTAGCACCAAAAATAAAAAGAATATATATTGTTTTTTATTTTAGTAAAAATATAATAAAAATATTTTTTTATAAGTAAAACAGTCCAGAAACTTGTTAAACATTAGTGCACAAAATACACCTGAAGAAGTCCTATTATCTCACTCTTCTTTTTGTGTTATAGGCAAAGGTCTACATGGCTCTCTGGTATCAAATTTCTATCCCTGATGAGTATATTCTGCACTAAGTGTTATCAGGGTTGTCTAACATCAATTCCTGAAGATCCCCTGCAATTAATTCCCCTGGTCACAAATGCATAGTTAACTTGGAGGTCTGCTTTAGAGAATAAAGGTCACAAACTTATTGCTGCATGCAGACGCATTAAAGCATTTTTGGCTGTTGCTATATCCCTGAGAAAGCAGGAGGAGCTCTGAAAGAGCCCTGAGACACCATGGTGATAAAAGCACTTGTAATGAATTGGTAGAGGCATTACAAACATCACTGGAAGGAATTAATATTGAACAACTTCTATCGGATTCTCTGGAAGAGATAAACAATCTTGTAGAAGCTCAATGAAAGCCGGCAGAAGAAAGTGCTCATAATGTGCATCTTGAGCTGTGGAAGTCCTTGCCAACGCAGCATGTGAAAGCTGTGACAACATGCAACCAAAGGAAAGCTGCAGAGGTTCACGCAATTGCAACTCACTGGAGATTACCCACTAAATAAAGGCCACATGTTACTTAGGAGCATTAAAATGTCTGGAGACTGAGGAAGCATAAAGGGAAGTATTACACAGAATGAAGCTCTTCTCTGCAGTTAAAGAAAGCATTAGAAGGGACCTCCAAAGGTCATCTAGTCCCACCCTCCCTACAACAAGCAAGGACATCTCTAACTAGAACAGAGCCATATCCAGCCTGACCTGGAATGGCTCCAGGGATGGGGCCTCCACCACTGCTCTAGGCAGCCAGTTCCATGGATCCCTAACCCTCAGATTCAAGAACATTTTCCTCATGCCCACCTTCAATCTACCCTTTTCCAGCCTCAAACCATGAGGCCTTGTCCTATCATTCCCTGCCCTTGTGGAAAGCTTTCCCCAGCCTTCTGACAGACCCCTTTTAGAGAGCCCCAGCTCTCTCAGCCTGTCTTCATTAGAGAGGTGCTTCAGCCCTCTGGGCATTTTCATGGCTGCCTCTTGACATACTCCAACAGCTCCACATCCTTGTTGTATTGGGGGCTTCAGGGATGGATCCTGCAGGACTCCAGGTGAAGTTTCACGAAGGCAGAGCAGAGAGGTAGAATCACCTCCCTTGATCTGCTGGCTATACTTGTGATGCAGCCCAGGATGCACTTGGCCTTCTAGGCAGCAATTACACACTGGTGTCTCACGTCCAGCTTTTCATCCAGTAGTACCCATGATTTTTTATCCACAGGGCTGCTCTCCAGCAGGTTTTTTCTCCAGGCTGTATTGATACCTCTGATTGCCACATCCTGAGCTTGCACCTGGCCTTGTTGAACCTCATGATTTGCTTCTGATGGCTCTTAGAAACACGTTGTTCTGTGAAAGGAACCCTTGGTTTGATCTACAAACATTCTTCTTGTATGTTTGTCTGCTGTGCAGCTTCTCTGTCTGTATGCAAAACTTAATGAGTTTCAGCTAAGCACCTCTTGTCCCATCAGTGCTGTGCAGTCCAGTTGGTACAAAAACAGGTACTCAGGTTCAGCGCTGGTTTGATTACCGCAGGCTAACACTTGTAATCAACACAGGTGATTTAGAGGTAGGGCAAACAAATGGCTATTTTAAAAATATATTTTTTTTCTTTTTTCCTTACAGCAGATAATGTGCTGCAGATAAATGAAAGACCACCCAGATAGCCTAGAGCGATGGGCTGAGCCCTGTTGCAAGAGGTTTAACAAGGCCAAGTGCAGGATCATGCACTTTGGTCACAACAACCCCCAGCAACGCTACAGGCTTGGAGAAAAGTGGCTGGAGAGCTGCCTGGTGGAGAAGGACCTGGGAGTGTTGATCGACAGCTGGCTGAACATGAGCCAGCAGTGTGCCCAGGTGGCGAAGGCGGCCAATGGCATCCTGGCCTGTATCAGAAACGGCGTGACCAGTAGGACCAGGAAGTTGATTATGCCCCTGTACTCAGCACTTGTGAGACAGCCCCTGGAGTACTGTGTCCAGTTTTGGTCACCACAGCACAGGAAGGACATTGAGGTGCTGGAACGAGCCCAAAGAAGGGCAGCCAAGTTGGTGAAGGGGCTGGAAGACATGCCCTGTGAGGAGAGGCTGAGAGAGCTGGGGTTGTTTATTCTGGAGAAGACAAGACTGAGAGAAGACCTTATTGCCCTCTACAACTACCTTAAAGGAGGTCATAGCAAGGCTGGTGTTGGTCTCTTCTCTCCAATTAGTGATGCTAGGATGAGGGGAAATGGCCTCAAGTTGCATCAGGGGAGGTTTAGACTGGATGTTAGAAGGAAATTCTTTACTGAGAGGGTGGTCAGGTGCTGGAATGTATTACCCAGGGAGGTGGTGATGCCACCATCCCTGGAGGTGTTTAAGGAACGAGTGGACAGGATGCTCAGGGATATGGTCTAGCAGTTAGATACTAACATAAAGGTTGGACTTGATCACCCTGGGGGGTCCTTTCCAGTCATGATGATTCTAACTCCTTGCTTTTGAGACTTCTTGAATGCAGTGCTTGCGGTTTGCATCACGGATTTGGCTACTTTCTAATTCTAATCTGAGAATGCTTTCTAATTCTGTCATGCCAATCCCTCATTCATTGATGACCTGGATGAGGGGATTGGCATGCACTGTCAGCAAGTTTGCTGATGACACAAAGCTGGGTGGTGTTGCCGACACCCCAGCAGACTGTGCTGCCATTCAGCGAGATCTGGACAGGCTGGAGAACTGGGCAGAGAAAAATCTAATGAGCTATAAGAAGAGTAAGTGCAGAGTCTTACATCTGGGCAAGAACAACCCTAGGTACCAGTATAGGCTGGGGACTGATCTGTTGGAGTGTAGTGTAGGGGAAAGGGACTTGGGGGTCCTGGTGGACAACAAGATGACTATGAGCCAGCAATGTGCTCTTGTGGCCAAGAGGGCCAACAGCATCCTGGGGTGGATTAGAAGAGGGGTGGTTAGCAGATCAAGAGAGGTTCTTCTCCCCCTCTACTCTGCCCTGGTGAGACCACACCTGGAGTATTGTGTCCAGTTCTGGGCTCCTCAGTACAAGAGGGATGTGGAGCTGCTGGAGAGAGTTCAGCGTAGGGCAACAAAGATGATAAGAGAGGTGGAACACCTCCCTTATGAGGAGAGGTTGAGGGAGCTGGGTCTCTTTAGCTTGGAGAAGAGGAGACTGAGGGGTGACCTCATTAATGTCTACAAATATTTGAGGGGTGGGTGTCAGGAGGATGGAACTGGGCTGTTCTCGGTGTCATGTAGTGATAGGACGAGGGGCAATGGTTGTAAGCTGGAACATAGGAGGTTCCACATCAACCTGAGAAGGAACTTTTTCACGGTGAGGGTGACAGAGCACTGGAACAGGCTGCCCAGGGGGGTTGTAGAGTCTCCTTCTCTGGAGATGTTCAAGACCCGACTGGACGGGTTCCTGTGTGACTTGGTTTAGGTGATCCTGCTGTTGCAGGCGGATTGGACTAGATGATCTTTCGAGGTCCCTTCCAATCCGCAATGATTCTATGATTCTATGTTTCTATGATTCTATGATTAGACTGTATTTAATCTGGCATCACATTGCGATGTCATCAGAAATCAGCTGTTTCAAAGCACATCTATCGGTTTAGGGTAGAAAGAGAAATACGTTATTGCAGGGCACCCAGCACCCCAAGCATCTTGGCAACTAGAAAGTAGTTTCTAAGTTTAACTTTGTAGTTGACTACAAAGTTAAAGTCTTTAAAACAAAACACCTGATTGCTACAGCATCTTGAATTTAAGCATTCTGCATGGGTTGTGTTTAATTGCATTTCCCTGGACATTTAAGACTTCATCTCATTTCTTCTGCTTCAGGTATTTAATTTCCAGTCTTGACAGGTTTTCTGTAGTTATTTTTTTCATTATATTCTGTTATCAGCAACACCTTTTCTCATGGCTGGGTTGATTTTCCCTTCCAACAGTGTGAGAACATGGGTAAAGATGTGATATACTGACAGATCTCGATTAAGCTGTCTGACGGATAAGGAACTGGGGGTTCTAATTGACAGGTGGTTGAATATGAGTCAGCAGTGTGCTCAGGTGGCTAAGGCTAATGGCATCCTCACCTGGAGCAGAAATGTGTGTCTAGCAGGATTACAGAGCTGACTGTCCCTCCGTACTCAGCCTTGGTAAGATCACACCTTGAGTTCTGGGTCCAGTTTTTGGCACATCAGTACAAGGGAGACATTGAGGTGCTGGGGTGAGTGCTGGGGAAGGCAATGAAGCTGGTGAAGGGCCTGGAGAATAAATTTTGTGAGAAGAGATAGAGAGAGTTTGGGCTCTTTAGTTTGAGGAAGAGGAGGTTAAAGGGAGATATCATTGCTCTCTACAATTATGTGAAAGGATATTTTAGAGATGTTGGTGCTGGTCTCTTCTCACAGGTCAATAATGAAGGAACCAGAGGGAAGGGCTTCAAGCTTCAACAAGGCAGGTTTAAATTAAACATCAGGAAGAAATTCTTCCTTGAGAGAGTGGTCAGGCACTGGAATGGGCTGCCCAGGGTGACGGTTAAGTCTAAATCCCTGGATGAGTTTAAATATGCTTAGATGTGGTGTTGTGAGATGTGATTTAGGAGGGAACTTGTAGAGTAGGCTTCATGGTTGGACTCAGTGATCCCAACGGCCTAGTGCTATTTTGTTCTTTATTTTCACTGACCATCGGTTTCTCTGATAGTATTTCTCTGAGTAAGAAGATTCTAAATATGCCTTCTATAACAAGATTTAGAATTTATTGTATTTTTGTTTACAAAGACACACATACAGTGATATCTAAAACAGGAAGCCTGTCCCAAGAATCCTTAACAGGTTAGTGTAAGCTATCAGAGAGCTCTACTGTGTAAAGGCAGAGTGTTTTAATGCAGCTGGGGAACTTTGCACAAAACAAGATGAACATAAATTAGATTGTATATGCAGACTAACCTGTGTTATGAACACGAAGAGATAAATTACTTGTGGTTTATGTAGGCTGAACATTAAGGACAATATATTTTCCTTTGATATAGAAGTAATAATTTCAGTGTAGTTCTTCAGAACAAATAGGATATGTGTCTTGCATGCAGGAAGAACATGCTGCAGAGGCCAGGTGATCGATTTTGCACTCAGAGCATTGTCTTCTCACAGCTCCATCTTTACTCAGCCTTATCTTTCTGCATCTTCTGTGGTTAAATCTGTCAACTTCTGACATCTTTTGTGTTTTCATTCCCACAACAATTCTCATGCTGTACCTTAGTTAGGATTCTCTCTTTTGCTGAAAGAATTAAATAATAACCTTAGTTGGAATGAAATGCATAAACCAAAAATTACTTTGAGGAAACTTAACCTTATGAAAAAATTTAGTTGCCCTCTCAGTTTTGTCTTTGCCTGCCTACTGATTCATGAAGTTAGAGTGAGCTCATCCTTCTGAATTCTCTGTGAGGTCAATATCCCTTTTATACTTTCTTTTACTTTTCCAACCTATTGAAGGTGGAGGGAATTCACCTTGTCTTCTCTATAAAGCACAAGGTCTGTGTGTCTATCAGCTGTTCTCCAGCCTGCATAAAGCACTTCCTTCACCTCACACCTCTCAAGAGAAGAACTAGGCTCAATAAAAATGTGGTGGGTCACTGGGTATTTGAGCTGCAAATGTCACAAAAGAGAAATTTCCGATCAGTCACAGCATTGCTGATTAGAGCAGAGTGCAAAGTGTCAGCAGGGGTTACAGAGGATAAATTTATTTAGGTGCCAGCCTGGCATCACCTTACAGTTTCAAGCAATTTAACAATCTACCTATGAAAAAGAATGCAACAAGGGAAATCAATTTAATTAAAGATTTATTTGACAAGCAAAGGTAATGTTTAGATTTTGAACAAGCAAAAAAAAAAAATTTCGAAGCACTTGTTATTATCAGTGAATTTATAGCTTTAGAAGGTATTTTTCACAAAAGACACCTCAAGCGACAGATGAAAAAAGTGCTGATCAATCATTCAAGCAATTCTTCTTCCCGGTAGACCCTAAAAAATGTTGTCGTGAATCAATCAATTCTTTTCCATCTTACTTCTGAAGATGATGTCTGAAATGTAAGAAAATTGGGTTATAGACCTTAGGTTAGATTGGAATGATACTAATTGGAGCTCATTATGGTCTAATATAAATGCTAATCTTATAAATATTAAAGAGTCAAATCTATCTTAATGTATTACACAGTACTTACATTACCTTCAAAAGAGTCAGCTTCGTATCAACAGAGTGGAAACCCCAGTTGTCAAAGTTGAGGAGGAACTTTTTGAAACAAGCCATCAATGTCCATAATTAAAAACCTCTGGTGAGGCACAAGGAGAACTGCTGGCAAAAATGCTTTGTTTCTAAGTTTAAGGTATTTTATTACCTTCCTGCAAGCCTTATCTTAGCTCATTTGTGGGGATTATCTTCTTTTATAGAATAAATTCACAGATTGAAGTATTTTTTTTTGCAAAATCTGCCTTTTGAAAAGTCAATTAGGCCACACCTTGGCTGTCATATAATTGGAAACACCTTCAGCACCTTGGGAGTGACTGGTTATTTCTAATAGAATTATACGTAGAGGAATACACAGCAGTACTTAGACTCATGGAAGGTACTGGGCTGAAAGGGACTTCCAAAGGTCTTCCATGGCTTCTCAGTGAGGTGAGCCCGCTCTGGCAGGGGGATTGGACTGGATGATCTTTTGAGGTCCCTTCCAATCCATGATGATTCTATGATTCTATGATTTGATCCAACTCCCTAAAATAAGCAGGGCCACATTCATCAGAGCAGGTTGCCTAGAGCCCCATCTAGCCTGACCTGCAATGGCTCTACTGATGGAGCCTCCACCACCTCTCTGGTCAGCCTGTTCCAGGGATCTCCTACCCTCAAACTGAAGAACATTTTCTTCATGTTCAGCCTCAATCTGCCCTTGTCCAGCTTCAAACCATGGCCCCTCATCTTATTGTTTCCTGCCCCTGTGAACAGTCTTCCACAGCTGCCTTGCAGATCCCTTTCAGGTACTGGAAGGTCACTACAAGGCCCTGCCAGAGCCTTCTCCTCTTCAGGCTGAACAACTCCAACTCTCTCAGCCCTTTTGGTCTGTTTTCCTGCAACATAGTTAGGTGACCACAAAGTCTTGTCACACTTCTCCATGATGATATGAAACCCTGAAATTCCTTGCTCCTTTCTCCTTCCAACCTTTTAAAATCTTCCAGTTTTTTCCCCCCAAAATGCAGAAGTGTGTACCTGGACATTATCAAGATCAATTCACTTCCATTCTAACTCAGCTGATAAAAAAATAGGTTTGTGTGTTTGTTTCCTTCAAGCATCTTCTTTCTCTAAGACCCAAAAAATGATTTGCCTGACAGAGAAAAGCGAGTGAGGGTGGGAGGTTGACTGAGCTGAGCATGTAGGATTTACTTATGGGAACAGCAAGGGGGGAGACGGAGCATTTGGAGGAGGGAGGAGAGAGCATTGTGCTCTAATTGTAAAATTAAAGCAATTAGTTGGAAGAACAGAGTCTTGGGCTCTTGGCCCCAAACCAGAATATCTATTTAACATCTGTGCACCAGTATTCTGCTAAACAAAGCATGGAAACTGGTGTCGAAATGTGCACGTAACCCCAAACACACAAGGTTTTTCCTGACTGCTTCTCAAAATGACGATATCCCCACTTCACGTCCTTTTATTGCTAGTGGTAGAGTAGCCCATAAATACATTTTCCCCAGAAACCTACATTAATATTTCACGCTGAATTATCTCCATGCACAGTTTTTTCACCTGATCATGGGTTCCTCAAATTTGTTATTCAAATTAGGTTAGAAAGTTCTTTCTCTCTGTGGACAGTGAGTGAGTAGTTTGAGAGAATTCAACAGTGACTTGGTATTCAAGAAAGATTATTAGCACTGTCCAGGAGTGGGATAAGTTAAAAAAATTAGAAAAATGTAAGGAAACCCTCAAACCTCTCTGCCTAAAGGATCAGTAAAGTGATTGGATTACTCGTCCCTTTAACACTGCCTGCAACAAGTAACTCAATGGATGAGAAACAAAAAACAATTTAAAAAAAACCCCAAAAGACAGTAAACAACAATATTGTACTTTTGTATTTCCTTCATTCTTCTTTTCTTCTTTCTTGTCTATAAATTTCATGAAGTTGTTTTTTGTGGGGCTTTCAACCCCCTATCTTATAGTTGGCTGTAAGCTTTTAGCTCTTAATCCTTAGAACAAAATGTCCAGGCCCTGACATGACAAAATCAAGCATTTGGAAGAAGTGCCTTCACTATCTGTTCAGATTTCTTCTACCTGTGTTGCACATATAGTTCTTACTGACAGTGAGGCAAGGGAAGTAAAACTGAAAAGGGAGGTGAAGGGAAGGGAATAATAGAATACTAGAATCATAGAATCATTACGGACTGGAAGGGACCTCCAAAGATCATCTAGTCCAATCCCCCTGACACAGCAGGATCACCTAGACCAAGTCACACAGGAACACAACCAGGTGGGTCTTAAACATCCCCAGAGAAGGAGACTCCACAACCTCCTGGGCAGCCCATTCCAGTGCTCTGTCACCCTCACTGTGAAGAAGTTCCTTCTGGTATTTATATTCAATCTCCTATGTTCCAGCTTACACTTGTTGCCCCTTGTCCTATCACCGGCTGACACAGAAGGAAAACTTGGAAGGGAAGGGAAACTAAAAAGGGAAGGGAAGGGAAACTTGAAGGGAAACTTGAAAGGAAGGGGAATGGAAGGAAAAATTGACCATTCATGTTGAAAGAAAGGGTGGCAAAGATTGATTAGAAAAGCCACAGGGTGCGCAAAGTAAAATTTCTAAGACAAATATGACAATAAGCTGTAATATATTAAAGGGGTTTTTTTAAATGTTAAAATCAGTGCTGTTTCAATGAAAACATATGAAAAATGTCCCTGTTCATACCTTATGCTGCTGTTTACAGGGAACTGCTTCTCACAGTAGGTGAGGAGTTGGGAAAATAAGAAGTGAAAGTGTTTAACTAGGGGAAAAAAACCATTGTCTTGTCAAAGCTTTTAGCAAAATGAGGAAAATGAAGGGAAAAGAGCCCAAGATCTATCTATTTAACTTTCACAGGAATATGAAAAAAAGAAAAATACTCTAAGACTCTATTATTTTTCCCCTTGTTTTTTTTAGGTTTTGCAATATAGGTGTGAGTGTAGCAGCTCTTGTTTCACCCAAGCTCATAACTAACATACATTAATAGTTTATTAAATCTGAGGCATAGACATATACCAAGCATGTGTGCTCTCTCTTCTTCCTCATTGGCCAATAGAGTAGAGGCTGTGCACATTACTGCTTTACTTATAAAATGTAGGTCATTAAACACCTAGGCAGTTATTAATTTCAATATTTACATACATGTGTGTGTGTCTGTGTGTGTATATATATATATATATATCTCCTGATGTTTGTACAAAATAAAGGAACTGAAAGGGAAGCACTAAAGCAAATTAGATCTTAGATATTCATTAAATTGATATGTTAAAGAATTTTAAAATAATTTGGCTGGCATTTTCTTTCTTACTGGAAAGAGACTGGAGAGGGGATTTTCACGCTGGTATCTAGAGATAAGACAAGTTTTGTGCTGAAGGACAGGAGGTTTAGACTAGATCTGAGGAAGAAAATAGTCAGTACAAGGGTAGAATAAATTACCCGGAGAGGTTGTGGCTGAAGGTGCTCGTGGCCAGGTTGGAGGAGCTGAGCAATTGAGTTTAGTTGAGAGGCATTGCTGCCCATGGCAGGGGATTGTAGTAGATGATCTCTGAGGTGCCTTCCAACCTAGACCATTGTATCATTAATTTTACTTCTCTGCAGAATATCTGCTTTGATTTGGCAGTGGCCAAAACCTTGCAGCTAGTTCATCCCTTACCATGAAATGTGGTGCACTATTCAGGTACTCAAAGCCAGTGATTGTGCCGCAGACCTACCACCACACTGCAGTCTTTACTTCATGTAGATTCAGATAAAGCATAAATCCACGTAACCTGAATTCTGAATAGGGTGTCTTTTTATGACTGACTTATAAAGAGTCACAAAACTTACTGTTGGTGCAAGTTTTTCAGGAAACTTCTTTTCCTGGTGTGCTTTCCACTAAACTGTAAGTCTAGTATTCAAACATGGAGTTTTTTCTATGTTGACATCCATCCCATTACTTCTTAATATAAAATGATTCTCAGCAGAGCAGAGACAGTTGCATTACTCCTGCAAAAGAGATGGAGCTAGCAAGAAAGCTTTGTTAGAAAGTTTTATCTTGGTACTGTGGCTATTCTAGAATAGGCTGAGAAACACTGAAAAAAGATCCTGATTAACTTTTAAAGGAAGAGATTGAGATCAGAACCAGAGATGCACATTGATTTTGGGGTTACCCAGGCTGAGTTTCTCACAATCTGTTTTTCCATGGTGTTTAGCCTACGTTCTTCTCTGCTCCAATGGCAGTTCCTACCCAGACTCTCTGTCTTCTGCCTCAAAATCATTTTTCTTCCCCGTGACAGATCTGAGCTGAGCTAACTCTTCTGGCATGGCCTTACTTAACTTCTCTTCCTCCACATTTTCACTCTTTAAGCAGTCATGGCCACATGTCAAGGCTGATGGCGCAGAGTATGCCTGGCTGGCCTCCCTCCCGGTTCCCTACTGCTCCAAATCTCTTGTTTGTTCCCCCACCGCCCCCCTCTCTACGGCAAGCTGGCCTGTTCACAGCCCATGAACATGCCGATCAAGCCATTGTTCGAACAATACAATCTTCTCAGAATTGGCCTCCCTGGGGTTGCAAACACTGAAAAAGGATTTCGTGGTTTTGCCATTATCCATCTTGGTTTGCTGTTAGACCTCTTCTCCCTCCCTCCTTCCCTCCCTTCCTCTATCTTCGTATCTTCATCTCTCTTGTTCATCACGTTCCTTATGCAGGAGCCAGATCATGAATTTTCTTCCCAATTGCTCCAGTTGAAATGATGAGAAAAAAGTTTCTCATCTTGGAATTATAGGTCAGAAAAATTGAAATACAGGGTTTTTGATGAAGTGGTCTTGTGGATCTTCTTTCCCCTGGTAGGAATCAGAAAGTTGAAGCTATTCACTTGGAAGTGGAAACTGAAATGACAGAGGGGTCTGCTTGTTGTACATGCACAGGTTTATGTTTAAAAACACACATTTACTAAGTCATAGGCTGTGCCCAAAGCCAGTTTAAACCCAAGTCTAGATTTCAGATGGGTCAGTTCAAGGCAAGGTTTTGTCGGACTGTTTAATAGATGTGACTCTTATGTTCAGCTGCATTGTGTTAGAAGCAAAAGGGAGTCTGGGGTAGTAAATTTTAAAGATTAATGATATGAACATCAGATTTTAACAAACTCTACAACAGCATTTCATGTAAGCAGAGAAAAATGGATCACCTGTCCTTTCTCTAAAACTTGCTCTACTTTATTCTGTATCTCCTCTATATATTTTATTATGAAGAATGAGCAGCTTTACTGGAGATCCTAAAAATTTGTATTAAATCATGAGAAGAGTTTATCATTGCTTGCCAGGATGTATTACTTCTGGAGAACAAGTCACTTACAAATATTTGGTAGTCAGCGCATATGAGATAGGTACTGATTTTTATCGGACTGCTTCACAATTCTGTTTCTCCTGGTAGATATGGAATGTATATTCACTTCTTTCCTCTTGTGCTCTGGATGCAACTTAAAATTTCCTCCTTTTCCTCAGCAAAAATAATAGAAGGGGGTGGGAGGAATGGTAGTAGGTTAGACTTGCGGGTGGAAGCAAGCAAGGACAGACTGTGATGGATTAAAAACAAATGGGCGTAAGCAAAAAAACCCCAGAAAAACAGCAGACTGGGAGCAGAAGGAGAAATAGGAAAGATCTATAGCAAAGTGAAGATAGTCAGAGCTAGAAAACACAGACCAAACATCCCCTAGACCCCAAGTAGTATTTTTTTAAATTTATTTTGAAATCAGATGTTATGTTAATCCGTCACTTTACCACATGATAAGTTTGAAGTTTTATTGACCCTAACTCACTCTCCAAAGGCACCGTGACTAGAAACATGAGAGCTGAGTAATAATTGCAGCCTCCTCAGCACTGCCCTGAATTTGAGTAAGTACCTGTGAAATTAATAGATCACTAATGGTTTACCATGTTCTTTTTTTGTGAACCTCAATATGCTTTTGCATTTCTCAGCTCCGCAGTATCTGTTCTATTAGCACTTTTGTATGTAATGCTGCTATAAGTACTTTACATATGGTATTCCTTTGAGTTGACACACACACACTAAAAAAGCTTTTCTTGGTATTCCTTTGAGTTCATGCACACAAAAAAAGCTTTCCTTGAGAGCAAGGTACCCAGGTTTTCGTAATATGTCTCCAGAAGAAAGCTAAAAAAGAAATCCAAAGAAAACATTTGGGTGGAAAGATGATCAGTTCAGTACCAGACGGGTGGCTGTTATGGTATCATTTTCCTTTTTTCTCTTGAGGTCTGCAGATTCATTCATGCTATTTGGTCTCGTGTCAACAGGCCCACATTTCTTAGTTACAAAAAGCTCTAATGGGAAATTTTGATTTGCATATTGATAGAGAGTTTTGAATTGCATTTAATTTGGGGACAAAGAAAAACTATTAAGAAAGGAAAAAGAACATTCCTAATCTGTGAGATTTCTCGGATGAACTAAACCAGATTTTAAAGTCATATGGTCCTCAGTAATGTGTCTCTTCAAGCAAAAATACACCACCAAATATTGCTCTTTGTTCTGAGGATTAAAAATTAGATTCATTCTGCTTTTCATAGGTCACAGAATCACAGAACATTAGGGATTAGAAGGGACCTCAAAAGATCATCTAGTCCAATCCCCCTGCCACAACAGGATCACCTAGACCAAGTTGCCCATATGCCCTGGAACATATCCAGGTGGGTTTTAGCTATCTCCAGAAAAGGAGACTCATGACTGCTATGCTCCATTTCCTGATGTAAACATGCTAATTCTTTTTTCACTAAAAGGTGAGATCAGCCAGGGTGCTACAGTGACAATTAAAACCTGAAATCACGATGCCATCCATTCTCAGAAGTAGATGAATGATCACATTCTCTTGGTGCTTATTCTAGTTTGATTATCTCACATATTTTGGAATTGAAATTCAAAGCAAAAAAGGGTAAATAGTACACAACTCACTGACAAGCAAAAATACCTCAAAGCTATCAGCAAATTCTCATAACATCCACTTCTGAGATGACACGAGTGTCAGAGATCAGATATAACTTTCCTTTGTACCCATTAAATCTCAGCCATCATTGTCATCTGTACCTATTGCCTTCAAAACAGAAATTTGAAGGAGATTTGTTGAATAATAGCAGGAAAGTTTTTCTTTTTTCCCCATTTTTTACACTAGATCTGATTTTACTTTACATCTGCAGATAACCAGTGGAAGTCAAAGGATTATTTAAGAAAAGAGGCAGACACCAGTGTAGGTGTAAGGAAAATTAATATATTCTGTCAGAGGTAAGATTTCAGGTAGACCTTGATTTTGTAGGCCTTATGTAAATTATCCCACAAATTTGAAGGCCTTGACTAACCATAAGTTTTGGAAACCTACCTCTGGTTAAATAATTTGAATAAATTGGAATATATTGTTTAGTTTGGGGTTATTGTGGGCTCAATTTCTGTGAGAAGTGAAATTGATTTGGGCAACAAGTTTTTACTTTGGAATAAAAAAGTTAAAATAAGACTGTTTAGGGAGTGAAAACTAGTAAAGAACAGGATGAATATTTTAATGTATATTTTACACAATGAGAATATTAATTTGAATCATGAAAAGATCAACTTTAACCTTTAATACAAATTTGACAGTGTAGTGTGTAAAGCATCGCCTCCAAATATTTTCAGAGCTAACAGTAGTCAAACCTCCCTCTGCACCCACAACACCTTTCCTTATTCCTGTTAGGTTTGAGGGTACTGGAGAGATCTATTACTGAAAAAACCACAGATATGAGTTACAGCATACCTCACGTGTGATTTAGTGTCCAGTTCCTCTTTTAGTTGATCTGTACACCAGGACCCCACAGTGTGCCAAAGCCAACTTTTGGTCCTGAGTAACTGTGGTTGATCCTGTGGAGACAAGGACAAGAAGAAACAAAGGCAGCAATGACCTCTTTTTTTATCTTATTCCCTGCTCCACCCACTTGGTGATTCTTCTCCTGTGGTGCACTCTCACTGTGCACTGGTCAGCACACATTGTAAAACCCCTAGGTAAAATGAAGGTTGCCCTTACGCTAGTGAGGGCTTCATCTGGTCAAGTCCATCACTGTATTTAAGAGCTTGACCTGGCATCAATGCAGTGAATGACATCAAAAAGAAGTCGTGCTTGACCAACATGATAGCCTTTTATGAGGACATAACCAGGTGGAGAGATGATGGCAAAGCATGGGATTGTGGCCTATCTTGACTTCATATTCTCCCACAGCATCCATGCAGCCAAACTGAGGCAGTGTGGTCTCGATTATTGGGTAGTGAGGTGGATGGTGAATTGCTGCAGGATAGAAGCCAGAGAGTAGTGGTCAATAGGACAGGGTATAGTTGGAGGCCTGTGTCTAGTGGAGTCCCCCAAGAGTCAGTATTGAGACCAGTCCTATTTAATCTATTCATTAATGATTTGGATGAGGGATTAAAGTGCACTGTCAGTAGGTTTGCTGATGACACAAAGCTGGGAAGAGTAGTCAACATCCCAGCAGGCTGTGCTGCCATTCAGTGGGACCTGGAGAGGCTGGAGAGTCAGGCGGGGAGTAATTTAATGAACTATAACAAGAGCAGTACAGAGTCTTGCATGTGGGCAAGAATAACCTCAGGTACCAGCATAGGCTGGGGATTGACTTGTTGGAGAGCAGTGTAGGAGAAAGAGACATGGGAGTCTTGGTGGACAGCAGGATGACCATGAACCTGAAATATGCCCTTGTGGCCAAGAGGGCCACAGCATCCTGGGGTGGATCAGAAGGGGATTGGTTAGCAGATTGAGAGAGGTTCTTCTCCCCTTCTACTCTGCCCTGGTGAGACTACATCTGGAGTACTGTGTCCAGTTTTGGGCCCCTCAGTTCAAGAAAGACACAAAGCTGCTGGAAAGGGTCCAGCACAGAGCCACAAAGATTGTGAAGGGAGAAGAACACGTCCCTTATCAAGAGATGCTGAGGGAGCTGAGTTTCTTTAGCTGGGAAAAAAGAAGACTGATGGGTGACCGCATTAATATTTATAAATATGTGAAGGGTGGATGTCAGGAGGATGGAGCCAGGCTCTGTTCGGGGTCATCCAATGATAGGACAAAGGGCGATGGTTGTAAGCTGGAACACAGGAAGATCCATATGAATGTGAGAAGGAACTTCTTCCCAGTGAGGGTGCTGAGCGCTGGAAGGGGCTGGCCAGGGAAGTTGTGGAGTCTCCTTCTCTGGAGACATGTAAAACTCACCTGGATGTGTTCCAATGTGTCTTGGTCTAGGTGAACCTGCTGTGGCAGGAGGATTGGACTAAATAATCTCTCAAGGTCTCGTCCAATCCTGATGTTCTGTGATTCTGTGATACCAGGATGGTTGAGATACTCAATCTTTGCTCTTTACATTGTTAAAGTCATTCACTTACTCAAAATGTCATCAGTAGTCCCCAGCCAATCTGGCCTTCAACGCTTCCAGGGATTGGGGAGCCAGAAGTGCTTTAGGCAACCTGTTCCAGCCTCTCCCCACCCTCACAGGAAAGCACTAGTTCCTCATGTCTAAACTCAATCTCCCCTCTTCAAGTCTGCAACCTTTTCCTCTTGTCCTCTCACTACACACCCATGTAAAAAGCCCTGCCCCAGCTTTCTTGTAGCCCCCTTCAGCTACTGGAAAGCTGCTCAAAAGTCACCTGGGAGCGTCTGCTTCTTCAGGCTGAACAACCCCACCTTGCTCAGTCTGTCTTCATAGGGGATGTCTCATCATTTTTGTTGCTCTCCTCTGGACACTTTACAGGAGATCTGTGTCCTTCCAATTTGGGGGCTCCAGAACTGGACACAAGACTCTAGGTGGAGTCTCACCAGTGCATAGTAGAGGTGGCGAATCACCTCCCCCAAACACCTGTCACTGTTTCTTTTCATGTAGCCCAGGACACAGATGGCTTTCTGGGTTGCCATTGAACACTGACTGCTCCTGTTCAACTTCTGCTCCACCGCTACCCTCAAGTCCTCCTCAGAACTGTCCTCAATACTTTCTCCTCCCAGTCTGTATTGGAGTACCTTGACCCACGTGCAGAACCTTGCACTTACCCTTGTTGAACTCCACGCAGTTTGCACTTCTCCAGCTTGTCAAGGTCCTTCTGAATGGCTTCCCTTCCTTCCAGTGTGTTGATTTAATCACAAAGTTTGGTACCATCAGCAAACTGACTGAGGGAGCATTCAGTTCCACTGTCTGTGTTGCCAACAAAGATGGCACTGGTCCAAGTACTCATCCTTGAGGAGCAGCACTTGTCATCTCTCCATTTGGACACTGAGCCATTGATCACAAAAACATAATTTAAAAATTCAGGTCTTGATGTTTTATGTTCAAGTTAAGCTTTGTTGAAATGAAAACTCTCATTCTTGCTTTTCACTTTACATCTACTTCGGAAGTGCGTGTCTGCTTCAAAACTGAAACTGTATCTAGAGGTAAACAGTCAACCTGTAGGTTTAACAATTAATTTTTATTCCCCTCCAAACTTCATCATTTTGGTTTATTTTAAATTCCTTTTTAAATTAAAGTAAAAAGTTATCATTTCAATGTGACTTTAGAATTAGTCTTGATCACAAATTTATTTGTATGTTTCATTGCATCTAGAATTTTCTACAGATTATCAAGTTAAATCTAAGACCATTAATATTCTTCACTCATTCAGACTGAAGACTCTGACATTCTGAGTGAAAAAAAAAAAAAATCAGGGGCCACCAAAGACATCTCAACCAATTTTACCCGAGACATAATTGTAACCTGACTTAGGAGTGGAAGTTTGCAAAGGTGTCAGGACTCCCAGAAGTGAGGTCAGCAGTGATGGAGTGTGGAGATTGATGGAAGAAGTTTATTAAAGCCATTGAGTCTTATTATATGATCTCTGCCATGTTCTGCCCTGTCTCATGTCTTCCTCGAATAGCCAGGTGATTAGGGCACTAACCCTTGGTGTTGAAGCCCAAAATTCAATGAATACTTAATACAATTTATACAAAATAGAGCTGCTCTAATAGTTGAGATTGAAAATGTTCCATCAAGAGTAATGGATAGCCTTGAGGGCTTACTGGGGAAAGGTTGAAGCTGAAATCTTTGTTCTAACTGCAGGGGCACAGAGCCTGAACCCAGGTCTACTGCATCCACAAAAATGCTGTTATTGCTGTGCCTTTCGGTTGTTCTAGCATGGTCTTCATGAATAAAGTGTCTCTGTTTTCTGCAACAGATGTGTTCTCTCCTACATGCGTTGGTGTGACACTTTACAAATAAATTTTTAAAATTTGTGAACTTGGACACAATTGAACAGTAAGACTACTCAGGTTGGAGAAAATGGCATCACAAGGTAACTGAAGAGCAGACACCATATTTTTCTATCATCTTTTTTTTCTACCTTCTCCACACTTGTGTAATGAGACAGATGTCTACCTGCTAACAGTCAGTTAAATTAACATAGCTTGTCTCAAGATATATTTTGTTAATGTACCCATTATTTAATAAGGCCTCTTGTACTTGCTCTGATTCTCTCTGACTTTATCAATTTTCTTTTCCCACACTGGAGCAATCAATTTCTACTTCTCAGTTTTGCGTCCTGCATTGTCTTTGATGTTATACTCATCATTATCTGAATGTGTTCTTGATCTCCTTATCCACTAAGGACAGTCCCTTCTTATATTTAGCTGGGATTTAACTTTTTCCATTAGTTAATGAGACTTATGAAGTTGGTCTTTTTGTTTATTTTTATAAAGGCGTTCAGAATGGAGAAAAAAAGGAGTGTGTGGTGCCAAAAGCTTGGGATTCAAAAATTTACTTAACACCTTTCTGGAGAGTAGGGACATTTGTTTTGACTTTGTGACATGAAATTACTACCACACTGAAATCTGAAGTTCATGGGGTTCCTTATTTTGTAGGAAGTTCTTTGTTGAAAGCCTTTAAAGCACCCTGATAGCCTGAAAGCAATAATTTTTTGGGAGAATCAGCTCTATTTGAATTCTATATTTTTTATGCTCTTGCCACTGATGAAGAGCAGAAATTGATAACAATATGTACAAACGCACTAAAAAACACTGTGCAATCATCTTTATATATTTTAACAGCTGAAATGATTTTTATTATTAATGCTGAAATTTCACACAGAATCACGGAATCAAAGAACATCACGGAATGGAATGGACCTTAAAAGATCATCCAGTCCAATCCTCCTGCCACAGCAGGATCACTTACATCCAGTCCCACAGGAACACATCCAGGAGGGTTTTAAATGTGTCCATAGAAGGAGACTCCACAACCTCCCTAGCCAGCCCCTTCCAGTGCTCTGTCACCCTTAATAGGAAGAAGTTCCTTCTCATATTGATGTGGAACCTCCTCTGTTCCAGCTTACACCCACTGCACTTTGTCTTATCATTAGATGCCTCTGAGCAGAGCCTGGCTCTGTCCTCCTAACAACCACCCTTTCCATATGTGTTAGCATTAATGAGGTCACCCTTCAGTCTTATTTTTTCCTAGCTCAAAAGATCCAGATCCCTCAGCCTTTCCTCATAAGGGAGATGTTCTACTCCATCATCTCTGTGACTCTGTGCTGGACTTTCTCAAGCAGCAATATGTCCTTCTTGAACTGAGGGGCCCAGAACTGGGCACAATCTTCCAGATGTGGCCTCACCAGGGCAAAGTAGAGTGGGGAGAAGAACATCTCTCAACCTACGAACCACCCCCCTTCTAATCCATCCTAGGATACCATGGGCCTTCTTTACCACAAGTGCCCATTGCTGGCTCCTGGCCATCCTCCTGTCCACCAGGACCCTCAGATCCCTTTGTCCTACACTGCTTTTTAACAAATCAGTCCCTGACCTAAACTTTTGCTATGGACTTGCATGTGGCTCATGTTTTTGCTATGACTGACAGAGGATCCTTGCCTAGACCCAGCTGTTTGCTTACTGTGCACCATGGAAAAGCATCTGAGATGGGCCTTGGCTATCACATTTTCATGTGATATGCACTTTCATATACATGTGCCTACTGCACAAAGAACAGAAGAGCTCACAGCAGCCCCAAAACGGCATCTGTTCTTTATAGTGAGATAAAGAAGCTGCAGAAGGTTTGTTGAAACTTGCTGATGCTTGTTGTCACTTAGCAGGAAGTGTTTAGGAGTTTGTGAAGAACAAAATTACAATTTGTCAAATGATGCAAACCTCAGAGTGATCACATGCAATTTGATTTTGGTGTTGCCGTAAATAGGATTCCAAAATGATCAACTTTAATATGAGTAAAATATTAGAATTTTAGTCTGGTTTTTGGTTTTCATTTTTATATTCTTCCATAATCTAAAGGGTGAAGTTACCACTGCTTTAGTAATCAGTAGTTTTCCTATGCCAAAACATGTAAACATGTGAAATCCAGGCATTATTTAGCCTTCTGCAGGATGGCATGACAAACTTTGTGTTATCACAGAACATCAGGTGTTAGAAGGGACTCCAAAAGATCATCCAGTCCAATCCCCCTGCCACAGCAGGATCCCCTAGATCAAGTCACACAGGAATGTATCCAAGTGGGTTTGAGACATGTCCAGAGAAGGAGACTCCACATACCCCTGGGCAGCCTGTTCCAGTACTCTGTCACCTTTACTGTGAAGAAGTGTTATGGTGAGATGTTTTTCATGTGGTGCTAGTGTCTTCTGTAATGGCTAGTAGTGTTTCATCTCCTAGTCCTCCTTGAAATACTCAAGAGGTGAAATATTGAAACATGAAGCTTAACTCAAAGGACATTTTGGCAGAGAGCAATAGTTTCATTCTCTAGAATCTTATTCTGTTTTGGCCCAACATGGTCAGGTGTCAGGAGCTCCATGTGCCGCCTGCACCTGTGGCACCCCAGAATAAGACACATGTTTTTATTATGACTACAACTACTGATGGGAAATGTCAGGTAAAAGCTGCCAGTGCTTTTGACTTTAGGGAAAAACATCATGTTTCTTCCAATACATTTAGGAAGGAAGTTCTGCATTTTTCGGGAAATGTTATAAAGCAGCAATTTTATTGTGCTTTTTCACATACAGGAATCTGGTGTTTATTTTCTATAGAAACAAAACTAAATTCATTGAACTATAAGGAACAAGTAGGAGGTTAATCCCTTAGAGAATAGAATCTGGAGAAAGTAATGATTTCCATGGTAAAACTTCTTGGTATGCACTACAGATGGATTTAAGAGTCGTAAGCTAGGTTGATTAGAATGAGAGAAATACTGTTGTACTGAACACCTGAACAGGGGTTTGTGCCTCATCCTTACTCCCCTGATGTTACCTGAGCCAGCAGAAAAGTTAGAAGTAGCAAAAGCTGGAGTTGTGGGTACAAGCCACTGTCAGTGAAGGATTGCATCTTACAAGTAAAATTTTTCTTGTGTTTTATTTAATAATAGGTGACCACTGGCAATCCAAGCACTGGCAAGTAAGTCAGACCACTTGATTTGCAGATCAAATGCAGATGACTCTTCGGCCAACTGTTTTCTCAGGTTCTGCAAATGGGAACCGATACCAGTGAGGCTTTTACCCCCAGGGCTGCATGATGAGGTTTCTCAAGCACTCCAGGTGGCATATGGCCTGTGTGCCTTTCTCCTTGTAGTGTTAATGGGAGGACTGCAATCTTCTAAGTGCTTCTTCAAAAGCCACCCTTGGTTACACTGCCCATAACACCATTGCCCATAACAGCCAGGTGTACTTGTTTTCCTTTACTATAAAAATTGATGGGCTGGATGTTAAAAAAAGCTGTCACTGCATTACTGACCAGCTGAGTCTGGCTTAAATTGAGCTTTCACCATATTGATGTGGAATCTCCTGCAGTTACAACAGCATAAACTCATTGCCCCTTGTCCTATCACTGGGTGCCACTGAGCAGAGCCTGGCTCCATCCTCTCAACACCACCTTTTCCATATTTGTAAATGTAATGGGGTCACTCCTCAATCTTCTTTATTTCCCAGCTAAAGAGACCCAGCTCCCTCAGCCTTTTCTCATTAAGGAGGTGTTCTTCTCCCTTCATCATCTTTGTAGCTCTGCTCTGGACTCTCTTCAGTAGCTCCATGTCTTTCTGGAAATGAGGGTCCCAGAACTGGACAAAATACTCCAGATATGGTTTCACCAGGGCAGAATAGAGGGGAAGGAGAACTTTTCTCTGCCTGCTAACCACCCCACTTCTCATCAACCCCAGGATGTCATTGGCCTTCTTGGCCACAAGGGCCAATTGCTGGCTCATGGTTGTCCTCCTGTCCACCAGGACCCCCTTGTTCCCTTCTCCTACACTATTGTCCTGTCACTTGTCCTTATTCAAGCAGCTATTTCAAGCTTGTTGGTTGTGTTAAGCTCAGAAATAGTCAAAAGACCTTTTTTTTTTTTTTAATAAAGAATTATTTCCTAAAAGATATTTTCTCTTTACATCACATTGGATTGTATGTTTGCACAGGTTTCTGTAGGGTGTTACGTTTTAAGCCCTTTCTGTACTGTGAATTTTGGTATCAGCACCTACCTTCCCACTAGAAGCTGATGGAATTTATAACCAAAGTAAAAGCAGAAGTGTGGTTGAAATTCTAAAGTGCCTATGGGAAATAAATACCCACCCCTTTGCCTCCAGGAAAGGATGTGTGTCATCCTGTTTGAAAGTGTGCTAAATTGGAAAGAAAATGAAGGCAAATGAGTGCCCAGACCTGAGTCATGTCAACATAAACCATTTCTGACTAAACCCTGACTGGGCAACACTCCCTCAAGCCAATATAAACCATTTTAAAGTTGCCGTAAACTTGTCCTTTGGCAACGAGCTAAATTGAGATGAGACATACCATGAAAGCAAAGGGACTGGGGCAAAATGAGAGCCAAGTCTATACAATAGGAGGGACATGTGCTATTTTCAATTCTTTTTCCTTCTGAGTATGTGCTTCTTGAACTGTTCCTGAAATCCAGAGACTGCCAAATGTTGCTTTACAGTTGAGATTGTGCCATGGGAACTAGACCAAAAGTTCTATGGAACTCCAGGAAATTCACAAATCTCAAAGTAATGTGTGCGCTTGTTTTCTTCACAACACTAGAAATTGAATTGTTGGGAAATGGGTAAGGTAATGTAATTGATACAGAGGATATGTCTAAGAAAATATGCATAAGTCAATGCTCTTTTATTTCCCTCTGATTGGCCTTCTTGATGATTGAAGTACAACGAGTAGTTTTTATAAACCTACTTAGGATAGGACACACACAGAATCACAGAACCACATAATCACAGAACATCAGGGATTGGAAGGGACCTCGAATGACCATCTAGACCAATTCCCCTGCCACATCAGAATCACCTATATCAAGTCACACACGAACATACTCAGGTAAGTTTTAAACACCTCCAGAGAAGGAGACTCCACAACCTCCCTGGCCAGTTCATTCCAGTGCTCTGTCACCCTCACTGTGAAGAAGTTTCTTCTGATATTTACATGGAATGTCTTATGTTCTAGCTTGCACCCATTGCCTCTTGTCCTATCTGTAGATGACACTGACCAGAGCCTGTCTCCATCCTCCTGGCATCCACCAGTGCTCTGTCACTCTCACCATGAAGCTCCTTCTCATATTAATATGAAACCTCCTATGTTCCAGCCCACACCCATTGCCCCTTTTCTCATCACTGGATGGAGCAGAGCCTGGCTCCATCCTCCTGAAACCCACCCTTCACATATTGCTAAACATTAATGGGGTCACCCTTCAGTCTCCTTTTCTCTAAGCTTTAGAGATCCAGCTCCCTCAGCCTTTCCTCATCAGGGAGATGTTCCACTTCCTTCATCATCCTCGTGGCTCTGCACATGCAGCTCTTGTATTTTGAGAATGGTCTTAGCTTTTTAGTTTTCTTTATGATGTTTGCTTCTCTAAATGCTCATGGCTACATGCACTGTATGCTAGATCATATAAGTTTTTTATCTGTATCAGGGTATGTTTGTAAAAATGGAATGCACTGAAGTATGTTCTTTAACCTGTACTCAGACATATCTGGAATTCATCCCTGGAACAACAAAAGTGAAGTTTTTGACCAGCTCAGCCAATCCAATATTACTGAAGTGTCTGATGGAAAAATAGTGCATAGTCTTCATTGGTCAAGTATTCCTGTAGAGTTTTGTAGTCGTTCCAGGATAGATTATCTCTATCCTAAAAGTAACTGTACAAGTAACTTATAAGCAATTGAAATTAGAAGACTTTGATAGAAATAAAGAAATCCCAAAGTGAGAGTCATTCTTGTTCACTCTGTGCTGTTTATAAAATTCAAGTTCTGCTATTAATAATTTTATTGTAATATAACTTCTAACTTAAAAACTGTGAAGGTGCTGTTACGATGAGTATAATCTGTTTCCATGTCATAGAATCATAGAATCATTAAGGATTGGAAGGGACCTCGAAAGATCATCCAGTCCAATCCCCCTGACACACCAGGATCACCTAGACCAAGTCATATGNCATCCCTGCCCTCCAGCATGTCTGCTGCACCACACAGCTTGGTGTTGTCAGCAAACTTGCTGAGGGTGCACTCAATGCCACCTACAAAGATGTTGAACAACACTGGTCCCAGGACTGATCCCTGAGGGACTCCGCTTGTCACTGGCCTCCACTTGGACATGCATCCATTGACAACGACTCTCTGGGTGCGGCCATCAAGCCAGTTCCTTACCCAACTAGTGGTCCAACTAGTGTGGTACAACTTGATCTAGGTGATCCTGCTCTGGCAGGAAGATTAGACTAGATGATCTTTAGAGGTTCCTTCCAATCCCTGATGATTCTGTGGATGTACTCTAATAAATTGTTCTGTATCTGACTAACATTTTTTGTGAGATGGTAAGACATTAGGTAAGTTAGGGGTAGAAATTGATGTGCTGTGGCAAGAATGGAAATATCATGCTAGAATTATCTTCATATAGAAGGTTAAACGTAGAAGTCAAGAACTAAAACAGAACCCCATCAAGACTTTACAAAACACCCACATATTATTGGAGTTTTAAACTTTTCTCCTGCTTGAGGGTCAGAAACAAAAAACTTAGCAGGTTTTTTTTTTTTTAATAACGTTTCGGACTGAGACAGTCCTTCCTTACACTGAGCAACTCCCGTTAACCTCAGTTGTGCTGTGGACCGAGGGCAACGCCTGACCTTTCACTGCCACTGCAGGGTGCCAGTGCCATTAGGTACCGGTTCCATCAAGGGTCTGTCAGCATCTCCCATGGCATTTACACCTGCTCTGTAAAACATACTCCACTGCAGGTTGATATACAGTCTACCTCCTAAGGAGTCATTACTATCTCTCACTCCAATGATCTGGTGATAATGAGGGTGTATCACTTATGTGTGTAATGGGTCTGAAAAGAAATGGATCTGTTGAAAATGCAATGAGCCTGTGGAAAGCAGCAGGGAATCAGTGGGAGTGTCTGAGTGCTCCTCAACATCCTTGGGGGCCATTATAGCGCGGGAAGAATATTAACAGTCTTCAAATGTAAAAGCCTGCTATAATCTCCTTCATTAATCAGAGAAAAATCAAACATGACAAATCTGAACACCGCATCGTCTAGACAATGGTAGGTGCAATTCAGGCTACTTTTTTGCCAGGTTTTTTTGAGTCCATGGCCATTCCAGAGCCCTGCCCACTCAACTGGTGTTTTTCCAGTTTGATTTGGCTCTAAGTCTCTGCCCCAGACACTTTTACTTTAACATATCATCTCTGTTTGTGGGCTGGTTTTGTGCATATATGAGAGCTGTGCGTAGCACGGGTGAGCTAAGGACAGAGTAACAAACCTTAACTCTGAGTTTTCTGGCTGCTTTTAAAGCATTAGTGTTTTATAACATCCTTTCCTGTTCCATGAGCATACAGCCTTAGACATAAATATAAATATGCCTGTCTTTGATATAAATTAAAATCCTAACAGGTGTGTGAATCCTTGCCAAGACAGTTATGAGCTGGTCAGTATATATTGCTTGCACTTGGAAGTGGTACATTATAGAACACTCGGCTGTTTCACTGCTTTATAAATAGATGGATTTGGCTTTTCTGCAATCATCTGCAGAGGGTAGGAAAGTAATAAATGGATAAAAGTAATCATGGATCATGTTTCAGAGTTTTGCAGACAAAATTAATTGATTCCACAATGTGTTCGTCCCTGTCATTAGCTTTTCTAATCCTTTCTACCATTTTAGGTTAGACAGAAGCAGGAGAGAGAGGAAAGATGTTCTAGTGCTGCGGGTGTTGGTCTCAGACCTCAGAGACCCCAGATCAGTTTCTTTTTCTGTCATAGCCTTCCTGTGTGACCTTGGGCAAGTTCCTTTGTCTGGTTGACATCCAAAAAAGCACTTAGAAACCTAAAGTGTAACTCAAGCCTAATTCAGGTGTCTTTATTCAGGGGAGTGCACCATGAAAATTCATCACACTTAGGTGACTGGGAGGATGTATATACCATGGCTTTGGCTGGGAAAGAAAAGATGAAGAAGATTTAACTGTGTTCCAAAGTACCACTGTCCTCAGAAAGGCTGAGAATAGAAGTTGTCTTATTTGGAGTCTATTTAGGAATGACAAATCAGTTATATCCCTGAAGATCCTGGTCTGCTGGGTGTCCTCTGAGCACCCGGCATGTGCAAAGAGCGTTGAGTTCAGCACAAAGTGTGACAGTTTCAGCAATGGTAACCTTCTTAAGCTTGGAAGAAGAAAGACCTGTCACCCACCTCTTGTGCATCCTTCTGGTGAATATAATGCTCTGAGAAGTGAGAGGAAATGGTTTTTCAGTGTGCGGCATTTAAAATTTAGTACCTTGTACCATAGTCTGCTCTGGGGTAAGGGAAGATAACTGCTGCCCCCGCTGTGGAAGATGTATAGCTGTGCAAAAAGGACAGCTGAGGTTCACAAGAGGAGAAATCACACATGTAGGACAAGACACATGACAGAAAAGCTGTGGTTAGAAGGAAGAGCTCTTGGTTCTGTTTTCTACTTCCATAGAAAATGTTTACTCGTTTTACCTAACGAGTGTTGCGCAATGTGGTGAAACTACCCCAAAGCAAGATGTTCATATGTTTTGTGTTCACAGCAAAACAGCAGGGAGGGGACAGTTTTCTGGACAACAGGAAAATGTTGAGGAGGGTTTGTTTTTTTTTTTCCAAAAGTTGAGGAGAGATGGAAAAATACCAGAGAGGACATTCCTTTGCCGGGCTGTTGTTGTTGGGTTGTTGTTGGTATAGATTGCTTAATCACAACTCTTGCTAGTTTCAGTCTGCCTCTGGATGTACTCCTCTACCCCCTTTCTGAGGTCAGCTTTGGGAAAACACCATTCCTGAGACCATGTTTGGGCTTAGACTATTGTTAGTTCATGTATCACAGTCCTCAGCTACTTTCTTCCAGGATCACAGACTCTACTGTGAGTGAAAAGGAGGGCAACAAAGCTGGTGAAGGGCCTGAAGAATAAACCTTCTGAGGAGACATTGAGAGAGTTAGGACCATTTAGTTTGAGGAAGAGGAGGCTAAGGGGAGACATCATTGCTCTCTACAACTATCTGAAGGGACACTGTAGAGAAGTGGGTGCTGGTCTCTTCTCACAGGTCATTAGCGAAGGAACCAGAGGGAAGGGCTTCCGGCTTCAACAAGAGAGTTAGACTAGGTATTAGGAGAAAATTCTTCATGGAGAGAGTGGTCAGGCACTGGAATGGGCTGCTCAGGATGTTGGTTGAGCATCCCTAGATGAGTTTAAAAGTTGCTTAGATGAAGTGTTGGTAGATCTGGTTTCGGGGTGAACTTATAGAGTAGGGCTGATAGTTGGACTCGATGATCTCAGGAGTCGTTTCCAGTGTGAATGATTCTGTGTGATTCTGTGATTCCTTTCTACCCAGACCTTGTTTTAGCTGATCTCAGCTCATATGGGTCATCTTATGCCACATTCTTCTTCTCTTTTCCCTCACTATTAGTTTGGTGATTAAGAAACTTTAAAAAGTGTGAAACTTGAGTGTAAATTTTTGAAATTTAGGAGGGTGTGAATTCTAGACCTCCTCCTTTCCAAGCAGGTGTGCTCTGAACACCGATTTGCTGCTATTCTGCTTTGTCCTCTGTTACCTTCATAAACATTCCTTCTTCTCTATCAAAGTGTTATAGTTTTTTTAGCTTGGTCGCACATTTGCAGCTCTGAACCTGCAGAGACACAAAACTCACAGATATCCTTAGGAAGAACAGGTAGTATTTGAGAAAACCTTCAGATTTACTGGTTTCTGTACAGTGCTGTAAATCCTGTTCTAAAAGCTGAATCTGCTTTTCATTATAACCAAAACCTGATTCTGGGAACTATGTGTCATATAGCCAGGGCTGGGTGATGACCAGGGCTGGTGAGACCACATCTGGAGTATTCTGTCTGGTTGTGGGCTCCTCAGTTCAGGAGGGGTGTGGAGCTGCTGGAGGGAGTCCAGCATAGAGCAATGAAGATAATGAAGAAGGTGAAGCACTTCCTTTATGAGGAGAGGCTGAGGGAGCTGTGTCTGTTTAGTTTGGAGAAGAGTAGACTGAGGGGTGACCTCATTAATGTTTATACATATATGTCAAGGATGGGTGTCAAGAGGATGGAGCCAGGCTCTTCTCAATGTCATCTAATGATAGGACAAGGGGCAATGGGCGTGAGCTGGAACAGAGGAGGCTCCACATCAATATGAGAAGGAACTTTTTCCCAGTTTGGGTGACAGAGCACTGGAAGGGGATGCCTAGAGAGCTGTGGAGTCTCCTTCACTGGGGATGTTTATGACCCACGTGGATATGTTCCTGTGCTACTTGATCTAGGTGATCTTGCTGTGTCAGGGGGATTGGACTGGATGATCTTTCAAGGTCCCTTCCAAACCCTAATAATTCTATCATTCTGTGACTCTGTGGGTTATGATTATGTTCCTCTGCCTTGTTTTTTGGCTTGTAAAATGTAAATAAGATAACTTGCCCTAACAGTAGAAGTGTGATTATACTGGAGGTAGGATGGTGCCACTTAAGCATTATATATTTCTTGGTTATCAGAGTTAACAGTGACCATATAAGAAGGAAGATTTTCCTTTGAGAGGGTTGCATTTAGCTTACACTGTAAAATAAAAGCCTTTTCCTTCTTTTTCCAAGTGTTTTTTTCATCTGATACAGGATCCATGGAAATCAATCAAGGTTCTGGTGTACAGCAAAGTGCCTCTTTACTCCTTGAGCCTTCCAAGTGATGTCAGTAGGATGAACAGGTTTTTTTTAAAAAAAACTGGTGTTTCTGGCCACTGCATTTTTAAAATGCCCTTGTCTTCCTAATAAAACTAGTATTCGCTCGTGTGATCTCCCTGATGAGGAAAGGTTGAGAGAACTGGGTCTCTTGAGCTTGGAAAAGAGGAGAGTGATGAGTGACATCATTAATGTTTATAAAAATATGAAGAGTGGGTGTCAGGAGGATGGGGCCAGGCTCTTCTCAGTGTCATCTAGTGACAGGACAAGAGGCAATGTATGTCAGCTGAAATACAGGAGTTTCCACAGCAGTATCAGAACAAACTTCTTCCCAGTGAGTGTGATAGAGGTGTGGTGGAGTCTGCTTCTCTGGAGACATTTAAATCCCACCTGAATGTGTTCCTGTGTGACTTGGTCTAGGTGATGCTGCTGTGTCAGGGGGATTGGACTAGATGATCTTTCGAGGTCCCTTGCAATCCCTAATGATTCTATGGTTCTATGTGATTCTATGATTCTATGGATATGTTCCTGTGTGACTTGATCTAGGGTATCCTGCAGTGGCAGGGTGATTGGACTAGATGATCTTTCAAGGTCCCTTCCAATCCCTAATGTTCTGTGATTCTGTTGTATACCTCTTCAGCTCCACATACACCAGAGCAATTGCAGCTTACATGGAGAAACTGCATTCAATTCTAGCAGGATGGAGCTGAGGGTGAACTTCACCATCTGGGCGCTTATAAAGCTTTCTGACTGCACTTTGCAGGTGGCTTTGAACTGCAGTTTGCTGTAGCTGCACTTATAATAATCTTATAAGACATGTCTGGCTAACTCTGAACATGGCTTAGCCACTGTGGTTGCTTCAGACTATTACACACCATTTGATGTGGGTCCCTAGTGAAGTTGGATTTTGGGTGGTCCCTTCCAGACCAAGAGTAAACAAAAGAAGAATTTTTTTTTTTTTTTTTTTGCCTGCACTGAGTAATGAAGAGAGGTCTTATAAAACCAAAACACATCACATACTTTAATAACATATTTGCTCATAAGTGTTTAACTTATACACGCAGATGGACTTTGAAATAGGACTGGACTGAAGATTAGGGAGTGTTTTTTGAGGAATGAGTCTGTACTGGCAGGAATGTCTCATCTATAGATATTTTCCACTTGTGATGTCCATGAATCACAGTTCCTACACACATGTCTTAATCACCAGTATTTCACAGAATCACAGAACAGTAGGAATTGGAAGGGACTGCAGAAAATCATCCACTCCAATTCCCCCAACATAGCAGGATCACCTAGATCCAGTTTCACAGGAACATATTCAGGCAGGTTTTAACCCTCTACAGAGAAGAAGACTCCACAGCCTCCCTGGGCATCCCATTCCAGTGCTCTGTCAGAACTGCTTGGCAAATGTATGATGAAACCGAAGTATGTTTCACTAACATTATTGGATTAAGGTGATTTCAAGATTAAATCAGTTTAAAAGAATGAAAAATAGTTACCTTACTTTCTGTATTCTAACCAAAACACTATGGTTGTAGGTCAAGATATCGAGTGTTACTGGCATTGTGGGAATTTTGGAATGAAGATCAGTAAATGTGGAGCATTCTTTCTGCTTTCCTTTGCTTTCTAAGAGATTACTTTTCTTGTATAAACGCATGTACAGGATTTGCGTTTATTCTTGGGGGATCATTTGTTTTAGTTTGGAGACAAAATCGCTTAAATTCACCATATAAATTACAGGAATGTTTTTTAATGATGTTGGGTCCCTAATATATTAATAATATTACAAAGAGTGTGAGAATTCTGATTTCGCAAAATTGTGATTGCATTGCTCTATCCATTAATTCTCACTGCCACAGATTAAAAAATCCTTGGGCACGATGTCTGGAACTTATCTCACCTGAAGATAAGCAACTGCAGAAGAAATGCCAGGCTCAGTGCAAGTTGTTTATGTATCTTTTCAGTCCCTTCCCACTTAAACTATTCTCTGGTTCTATGTAGTCAATGGACGGAGACATGTATTTGCAGCAGGCTCAGATAATCTGACCAATTTTAAGCAACTCCTAGCCACTAATGATTTGCTGTCTAAAATTTCCCATTTCTGTCATTGGAGTAAAAGCTGTAAAAGCTATTCAGGCAGCTGGTCAGATGCAATATGCAAAATCAGCTAAGATGGGGCACCTTCCCTCCAAGGAACTTTGTGCTTTTTCAGGATGCTGCAGCTCATGAATTTATGAAGAGGAGAGTCTTTGCATGTTAAGTGTCCTCTGAAGCAAGTGGGAAACTTAACTGATGAGGGTACATGCCATATCGACACCACAAACACAAGGTTGTGCCTTAAGGACACAGACCCTTCTGCAGCTTCTTCAGTGATGATCTCAGCTTATATTAGAGATGAGATTAACCCTAGCCTTGGAATAGAGATCTGGAACAGATCTTCAGCTAGTGCGAACCATAGTAAGGCTCCATTTGAAAGCAGTGGAGTGATGCTACTTACCTTGGCTGAGGGTCTGTTCCATCTGTTGTTGTTTAGCTGTAGACAGAATGACATCTCTTTGTTTGACAGCTACCAGAGAGATAATCATAGCAGGCGTATCTGTCTCTGGAGATGGATCTGTGCCCAGGTTATAAGTATTCAGATATATCATCAGATTAACTTTGAGCTTGGAAGACTGGAGTTGTATTCTGTAGACTCTTTTTCTTCTTTTTTTTTTTCCCCCCTCAGTACTGTACAAGTTGTTTTTTTTTTTTTTTTCAAAAACTTTTAAAATAGATTAATTTGTTTTGAAGCTAATTTCGTCTTTGAACTTTCTGATTCCTGCTTTCAATAATTCACATTTAAAACAAAGTGAATCATTAGCCTAATCTCAGCTGTGTTGAGACATGTTACTTTTTTTAGCAGTGATTGCAATTATTTCTGTTGTGTGGTCACAATGGTTGGGGTCCTGTGCTTCAAATTATTGATCCAGTTGGACCACAAATCCTCTCTGAGTTTTCAAAATTGTTTTTCAGTTCTATACTCATATATTCTACTGCCAGCAGAATATCTTCTTTTCAAGGCTCTTGGCATTATTTTAAGTGATTTCAAAGCAGGACAATATTGCTAACGGTTTCTCTTCTATTGGTCTCTCTCCATACCCCTCTTGCATGGGCAATATTTTACTAGCTGTAGCCAGGTGGCATTTTTCATTTGCTTCTTGAGATGTTCCAGGCAGATTTTTGAGAACTTAAACAGCAGCTTTGGTAGAGTCAGAGGCATCTTCCAGTCCACACAAAAATAAAGATATTTCAAGTATCTTATGCTTCCTTATCCCTTGGGCAAAACTTAACAGTTTACTCATCCATTCCTTCTCAAGCCTTGTGCACCACAAGCATCTGTGATGACCTCCACATTGCTACTCAAAGCAGTCATTGAACCTTCCTTCTCTAAGGGAGCTACTGGGAAATGACACTGGCTGTTGTGCTTTGGATAAGTGGCCTGAACAGTCAGTGTGTGTCTAGGTTAAGTAAGCTCATATGCTTTAGTAGCCCTCATTCTCACAACACTGCTGTCCCTCCCTTCAACAAGAATCCATCACAACCAAACAGCATAGTTCTGATGACAATAACTGTCAGCTGGGAGTGCAGACAGAGATATGAGATTTTCTTTTCCTGTTCATATAGTAGGTTTGTATTTTTAGTTGGTATAGCACTTTAAAGCCAACTTTACAAATTCCCCTGTGATAAAATACTGAACTGGAGTATTGTGAGGTTAGGAATAATGCACATACCACTTTTTCCCCCCAAAAGTTGGTATTTAATCCAAGAGTCTCCTTCTCTGGAGATGTTTAAAACCCACCTGGATATGTTCCCGTGCAACTTGAACTAGGTGGTCCTGCTGTGGTGGGGGATGGGATCTTTTGAAGTCCTTTCCAGTCCCTAATGTTCTGTGATTCTATTTTATGCAGGATTACAATGAAAAAATAATAAGGTCCTGGAACTGGAAAACAGAGAAGATGCTCATGTTTTGTATTCCTAGTTTTATGTATAAAAGTCAGAGTAAGTTTACTTTATTCCTAAACTAGAATTGTTGAAATGAGTGATTTCAGACACTGACATCTGAAACTTTGTACATCTATGGTTCAGCTGGTGCAGGGACTGGTTGATGCTGGTCCTTGCAGTTGCAGCTCTTGGATTTCTGTTCAAAACCTTACCACTTGGAAGCTGATCTGTTTCAACATCAGGGCAGATCTGCAGTTTGGATTTGGCTTGGCAAAATTATAAGAAACAAGGTCTTACCCCTCTTGTAACTCCTAAAGAAATACTGTGGAGAAGACTTTAATTCAGTTTGGAGGACTTTTTGGGAATATGTGAAGATTTGGGTTCTGAGGATATAAATGTACTTAATCTGAGAACGCTTAACACTGCAATAATTTTTCTCCTCTTCTTTGTGTTGTCATTTTGGTACAATTGCTGGCAGCTAAAGTAACCATATTTCTTTGTATTTTTGATTGTCAGTGTTTGGCTTTTTTGATTGATTGTAAAAACTGTGGAAATTTTTAGGGGAATGGATCTAATCACTCCCTGAAACTAACTTTTCATCTCCATGAAAAATGAATAAATAATTATATACAAAGTTGTAATTAAAACATAAAGAATATCAATTGTCGAAGAACTTAGTAAAAAACCGAAGAGTACAACAAGCATTCTGCACAAACACCAAATGGGAATGTAACTTACAGCTTGCGAACCAAGGGTAAGGATAACATTCCTGTGGAAAAGAAACAACCAGTGACATTTCTTTCATTTCTCTGTTCCTGACAGACGTGGAGATGAAACACTTTTGGAGGGAAAAAGAATCTTAAATTGAGGTCTGTAGAGACAAAATAATTCTCTGGTACCCTGCAGAGGTAACCACACCTTGGGTAAGCTCATATATTCACTTTTCCCTGTCACTGTTGTGCAGATGTTTTGTGTCTGGCTTTGGCTGAATTGTTATTTGGAGAGTGAGTGCCACAATAAGCAAAGGAACCTACTAAAACTGACCAAACTTAACTTCTTCAGCGTCTCTCCTTTAACCTCTTTCCCCATGTTTCCAGAACAACTGTGAGGATAATGGAAAGGTTTTAGGCTTGGACTGTTGTAGTCAGTAAGTCGGGATTTAGGCAGAATCACAGAATCACAGAACATTAGAGATTAGAGAGACCTTGAAAGATCATCCAGTCCAATCCCCCTGCCACAGCTGGATCACCTGGATCAAGTTGAACAGGAGCACATTCCAGAGAAGGAGACTCCACAACCCCTCTGAGCAGCCCCTTCCAGTGCTCCATCACTCTCACCATCTCATGTTTATGTGGATGTTCCTCTGTTCCAGGTGACACCCATTGCCCCTTCTTGTATCACTAGATACCACTGAGCAGAAACTGACTCCATCCTCCTGACACGGACCCTTCACACATTTATAAACATTAAAGTCTTTGCTCCATCACAAGGATGCACTTCCTTCCCTCATGGAAGGGAGGATCTAAAAAGGATCTAAAAAGTATCATAAATGACAATAACTAGTAAAAATTTCAATTGCTAGCATTAATTACATTGATTCTGGTGGCCAAGTGGGTAGTCAGGCATTTTTTGCTTTAAGTCTCAATTCCCTCTTTCATTTCAGAGCCTAAGAACATTACTGAATTGTCTTTAACCTGGTGAAAAAATCATGTATTTTTTTCTAAGCAGAATCACACCAATCAAAAGGCTTATCTCTTTATTTATAACTTTTCCATTTACTCTTTTTGGCAATATGGCCAACTGCTATCCTGATATGATTGTAGGAAATATTTATAATTCTTTTAAATGAGACTGATTAATCTTGACTAGCTTTTCACCAAATTTTCTATAGTTAGATGATGGACTTTGGAAGCTAATCATCTCCGAGAAGAGCTGATACAAGCTAATTCATAGTACATTTTTTATTGCTTAGCTGTGAATTTAAATTTTAAGATGGAGTTTTCTCTGCTTTTTTGTGTCTTGCAACAAACATCAGAAGTTCATAGAATCATAGAATCATAGAATCACTACGGATTGAAAGGGACCTCAAAAGATCATCTAGTCCAATCTGCCTGCAACAGCAGGATCACCTAAACTAAGTCACACAGGAACTTATCCAGTCGGGTCTTGAACATCTCCAGTGAGGGAGACTGCACAACCCCCCTGGGCAGCCTGTTCCAGTGCTCCGTCACCCTCACTGTGAAGAAGTTCCTTCTCAGGTTGATGTGGAACCTCCTATGTTCCAGCTTACAACCATTGCCCCTTGTCCTATCATTACATGACACCGAGAACAACCCAGTTCCATCCTCCTGACACCCACCCCTCACATATGTATAGACATTAATAAGTCATGTGGCACATCTGGAAGAGTATTTAGAAGAGCTTGAAGAGATGCTTACACTTCATTTGCTTCCACTTGTTTTGATAGAGTGAACATGTGACCTGTAGCTGTACCATCACATTTCTCCACACTGCAGTGATGATGGGGGACGTCTAAGACTATGTCTGAATCATGAATTGAAGATGACTCCTAGACTACCCATAAATCTACAATCTCCTTCCCTGTGTATGCATATCTTCAGCTTGCAAATACAGTGTTCCATGGATGAACCAAACTGAGTCAGCATGGTCTAGATGATCAGGTAGTGAGATGGATCGTGAACCATCTGCAGGATAGAAGCCAGAGAGTAGTGGTCAGTGGGACAGAGTCTAGTTGGAGGCCTGCATCTAGTAGAGTTCCGCAGGGGTTGGTACTGGGACCAGTCCTGTTCAATCTATTCATTGATGACTTGGATGAGGGATTAGAGAACACTGTCAGCAAGTCTGCTGATGACACAAACCTGGGAGGAGTGACCAACACCCCGGCAGACTGTGCTACCATTCAGCGAGACCTGGACAGGCTGGTCAGTGAGGCAGGGAGAAATTTAATGATGTATAACAAGGGCAAGTGTATAGTCTTGTATCTGGGCAAGAACAACTCCAGGTACCAGTACAGGTTGGGGACTCACTTGTTGGAGACTCACTTGTTGGAGAACAGTGTAGGAGAAGGGACCTGGTAGTCCTGTTGCACAGCAAGATGACCATGAGCCAGCAATTTGAAAAGAAGACTGAGGGGTGACCTCATTAATGTTTATAAATTGTCAGGAGGATGAAGCCAGGCTCTTCTCAATGTCAGCTAGTGATAGGACGAGGGGCAACATAGGAGGTTCCACATCAATATGAGAAGTAACTTCTTCCCAGTGAGGGTGACAGAGCACTGGAACAGGCTGCCCAAGAGGTTCTGGAGTCTCTCTCTTTGGAGTTGTTTAAAACCCACCTGGATGTGTTCCTGTGTGACTTGGTCTAGGTGATCCTGCTGTGTCAGGGGGATTGGACTAGATGATCTTTCGAGGTCCCTTCTAATCCTTTATGTTCTGTGACTATATGATGAAGAACATTTTTCCAAAGCACGCTAGACGCCTAGGCAGGACTGAGAGCTGCGTGGCACTGGATCATAGAATCATAGAATCATAGAATCA
>VXBP01003627.1:0-78071 GCA_013400115.1 Rhinopomastus cyanomelas | reverse complement strand
AATATGTGAAGGGTGGGTGTCAGGAGAACGGAGTCAGGCTCTTCTCACTGTCATCTACTGATATGACAAGAGGCAGTGGGTGCAAGCTGGAACAGAGGAGGTTCCACACAAATATCAGAAGGAACTTCTTCCCAGTGAGGATGATAGAGCACTGGAAGGGGGCACGGAACTGAGTTGTGGAGTCTTCTTCACTGGAGACATTTAAGACCCTCCTGGATGTGTTCCTGTGTGACTTGGTGTAGGTGATCCTGCTGTGGCAGGGGGATTGGACTAGATGATCTTTCAAGGTCCCTTGCAATCCCTAATGTTCTGTGATTCTATGATTTTCCCAGCATTTACTTCTCCAGGATGTGCAGCATGCCAGTCCTGAGGGGCTGTGGGCACTGTGACGTTCTGGCAGGGCACAGAGTGAATGGACAGAAGCTCCGGTCTGCTCCGGTTCTCCGTTCCTCCTGCTTTATTACAGGGAGTTTGCAGCGGCGCCTGCACCCCACTAGAAGTGCCAAAAGGCACCTTGTGCCCTAGGAGGCTTTTACTGACTTTATTCTGGATTCATTCTGCTCTCGGCTGGGCAAGGGAGACGCTGTCATGGCAGAGCACTGCGTATCGAGCAGCCCTCCCCTTCCCGTAGGCCTGCATGGGGGACAGGGCCGTCGGAGGCAGTCCCGGTGTCTCTGCCCATGACAGGCTCAAGGTTTTCCCAGGAAACCCCACCTCCATGGAGCAGACCCATGCCCAGGACAGATCATCATCACACGGGCTGCTGCTCGTCCCAGGGAAGGAGCCTGCAGAATGCAGGAAGGGCAGTGGAAGTCTCAGAACAACCTCATTTTATTCACAGATTCCCAGGCACAGCTGGTGTTGGGGAAATGTGGGCTGTGCCAGGGGGTCTGGTAGAGGAGAGTCCCCACAGTGTGGCCATACACACACATTGCTGCTGGGGGATGTGGACCCAGAGATGGCACTATTTCCTCCACCCTGGTCCTGAGCCCCTTTCCCTGTTCAGCAGGGTTATTCCCTGGCAAAACCCTACCTGTGTCATCCTCATCCCTGGCCTTGTGATGCTGCCAGGCTTTTCACCCAAGAGAGTGGCTGCCCAGCTTTCTGGCAGCCAAAAATGCTGCAGAGACCAACACTTGCTGCCAGGGAAGATGCTCTGCTGGTTTTTTCCAACCTCAGTGATGACTGATGCCAGTAGTTGGCAACTGACACCCTCGTAGCACTTGTAACCCCAGAGCCCCGATCCCTGTCATGCTGCAGGCTTGTACCCTGCTAAACACTGTGTTTGGGGGGCAGCTGGTGGAGAGAGGGCAGTGGGACAACGCTTTCCAGAGGGCTCGAAACACACCTCGTTGTCCCACAGGTACAGCCTGTTCCTTGGTCACAGGACACCGATAGACCTTTGCAAGGGCTCAGTCTGGGCAGGTCCTGTCATGAGCTGTGGGATTTTGCTTGGGCTCAGGCCTCGAGGAGCACAGGCATCTCACTGACTCTGCAGAACCTCAGTAATTAGTGATTAGAAGATTTTTGCTAAATCCTTTCCAGAAGCAACAACTGGCCAGGCCAAACCTGCTAACTACAGAGCAGTGCCCTGGTCCCCCCTCTCCCACCACCAGTTTTACCTATAACAAGACTCATTGGGGCTGGAGAGGCACTGCTGGGAATCACACTGGGCTGTGAGACCCGAACCAGCAGGGAGGGAAGCAGTGCCTGGGAAGAAAAGGCTCCTCCTGCTCCCACTGCTGCCTTTGCTGCAGTGCTCTGAGGCACTGAGAGAAACCCAAACGCTGCTCCCCAGATGCAGCTCTGGCTCTGCTGCCTCCTCTGCTGCCATTTTCAACAGTCGTTTATTTTTTGGTTCTTTCCCAGCTCACCCTTAGTTTTAAAACAAGATTGGGGGGATCTAATTCAGTAAATGAGATGCTTCAGGAAGGCTTTAATTAACTGCAGGGAGAGGCAGCAAGTCTCGTGGTGGGGGCTGGGCTGGACAGAAGCTGCAGCCCAGGCAGAGGCTGAAAGGCAAAGGCAAGTGAGATAAACACCTGGGGATTAGACACGTTGGGCTTGAAGGGGCCCCTGGCCAAGAACAGAGGGAGGGATGTAGGCATGGAGGAGGAAGAGTGTGGGACCACAAGAGCTCCAAAGCATTCCTCCGAGTCCCAGAGGACAAAGTTCTGCTCTGGTCCCCAGACCCTGTCTGAGGGCCTGGGCAGCTCCCACACCTGTGGCCTTGCACTTGTTCGGGGCCATGCCATAGCCCCTCCATGGCAGCCACCTCTGAGCAGGTTTGGACCCCAGAAAGCATCCCAGGCTTGCTGATTTTCTTGTTGCACATCACTTGGTTTCCCCAGGCCATTGCAAGAACCATCTTGTGCCAGAAGGATTGTGTGAGGATATGATGTGAGTGGAACAAGCGCACCCAGGGCTGATGAAACTCCTGGAAAGCCACGAGTGATGTGGCACAGTCAACATGGGAAAGGGTTGTCCCATCTGTCATCATCATGTCCAGCAGCTGCAGCCACGAGTCAGCAAAGCTGAAACTTGGAAGCAAGAGCTGGGGCCAAGAGTAGCCCCAGCCCGGGTCGGGGGAAGAGAGGCAGAGCCAGACCCCACTGGGGTGGCCATGTAGGAATGGCACAAGTCCTCCCTCCACTCTGGCTGTACCAATTTCAGGTGATACCAAACAGCCTATTCCCAGACCTGAGCCAGGTGGGCTGCAACCCCTGAGCACCTAGAGGGGCAGCTGGTGGCTCCTACACCCCATCTCAACATCCTCCTGCTCACATAGCCACCTTCTCTGACGGGTTTGGGGAAAGGCTGTGCAGAGCCCCAGCAGTGCCTCATCAGCTCTGGCCCCTCCTGACTCCCACCCAGCCAGACCTGCAGTGCAGCTGCGTGACCAAGGGACATCCCCCAGCTAAATTTATCCCCCGGCTGCCACAGTCTCTATTTAGAAACCTGAAAGGGGGCCCGAGAAAAGGAAGTGAAACTATCTCCAGCGGGTGCTGACGTGTGAAGGCGGGCAAGTGCCACGCGTCCAAACTCAAAATCACCAGCCTCAAGATCACCAGCTTCTTGCTGCAGTGAGCTCTGGCCCTGCCTGTCACCCTATGAGGCCACCAGCCACCATAGCAAGGGACAGGTTTTGGGGCAGAGTGGGTAGATGGGAAGCCCAAGGGGCTGGTGCCCAGGCTGACAGGGCTGCTGCCATGACAGGGTACCTGTCCAAGTCATTCCTAGAGGGTCCCTGGCAGTGACCTGCCCAACAGTCTCACCTGGCAGAGTGGTCTCTGCCCTGGTACGGAGTGTCCCAGTTGCCACATACGCACACATGTATGTGCACGCACTCCCGAGGGATCCCAGTGCAGCCCCCGGGCCAGGCACTGCTTCACCCCACACATGTGGGGTTCAGAGTCAGGGATGACACTGACTTTTCTGCCTGTGACACCGCCACAGGGTGATCAGTCTGGGGCCACCAGCTGCCACCCCACTGCCCTGTCACCCTGGATCCTCTCATTAACTGAATTAAGCTAACCAATCCCTGCCTTCTGCAAAGCAGCCTCTTAGCTGAGATTGTCTGTCTGACCCTACTGCAAGACACAGAAGGCAGCCTTGAGACTACCGTGATAGTTCTGGAGAACAAGCCTCATGAGGAATGGCTGAGGGAGCTGAGGCTGTTTAGTATGAAGAAAAGGAGGCTGAGGGGAGACCTGATGGCTGTCTACAGCCTGAAAGGAGGTTGTAGAGAGGTGGGTGTGGGTCTCTTCTCACAAGTAATGAGTGAAATGGCCTCAAGTTGTGCCAGGGGAAGTTTAGTTTGGACTTGAGGACAAACTCCTTTACTGAAGGGGTCACCAGGAGTTGGAACAGGCTGCCAAGGGAGGGATTTGAATCGCCATCCCTGCATGTGTTTAAAAGTCACGGAGAGCTGGAGCTTAGGGACGGGTTAAGGACAGGGTAGGTACAGTTTGGTTAATAATAGAATCAGAATCATTAGGGATTGGAAAGGACCTCGAAAGATCATCTAGTCCAATCCCCCTGACTCAGGAGGATCACCTAGACCAAGTCACACAGGAACACATCCAGGCAGGTTTTAATGATTGGACTTGATGATCTTGAAGGTCTTTTCCAACCTAAACAATTCTATGATTCTATAATAAAGGGCAGACTTCCCTGAAGCTGGTTAGTAAAATACAGGTTATCAATTATAAAACACAGGTTATGATTTATTAAAAGCTATCTAACACCCCCTGGGCGCCCCAACCAGGGACCCCCAAAGCCAAGGTTTATCACCCTGTAATCAAAAGGCAATTAAACAAAATTAATAAATGTTTGGAACTGGGATGGTCAAAAATGCAGCCTGAACAACCAGACCCAGTGGTGAGGATGAGAGCATTTGCATATCTCTGTCAAAACAGCAACCGTCACAGCGTGCAGCTGGCAGCCAGAAGGAAGCCGCTGGACCGGGCGCAGAGCCCCTCGCTGGGCTCTGGATTTAGCTGTGTGTGAGCCACAGCCTGAGGAGAGGTAAACAGCCCCAAAGATAAGTGACCGGGGCTTGTAAACAGGTTGTAAATAATCTCAAACACATCTAAAATAAACACTTTTCAGCCACTTCAAAATATTTATGAACTCAAGTTTAGCATGATAAGAATACAAAACCCTGAGCAGAGCTTCAGCCTTGGTCTGGCGGCCAAGCAAACCCCTGTTTTCTGCTCGGATGTGGTGCAAACGGCCACATTGCCCCCGGCAGGTCTGCTGATGGAGCGGGTTTTGCCACAGGGCTGCTACTGCCTACCCGGAGTACTACGGGTCTTCAGTCCTAGCCCTTGTTAGGATTCAGAAGATGGAACATTTCAGCTTAATGTTAAGACACCTCCACACAGGGAGCGCTGGTGTCAGGGCAAGGGGGTAGCAGATGGGTGTGATGGGTGTGATTGATGGAGGCAGCTCTCAGGCCCAGGACAGCACTGGAGTCAGCATCCCTGCAGGGAGTTAAAGGAAGTGTAGACATAGAGCTGAGGGACATGGGTCAGTAGTGACCTGGCAGTGCTGGGTTAACAGTTGGACTTGATGTTCTTAATGGTCTCTTCCAATCAAAGAGATTCTGTATTTCCACCAGTTAGGGAGGACTTGAAGCCAGACTGGTTTTTATTCCCCTCTGTGGCTTGTTGGGGGTGAGTCATGCCAGTGCCACAGCTTTCGCAGTTGGCACAGGGAGGACTAGAGGGGAATGCAGGGTGCACCCGGTGCTGGACCCTGCACCCTAGTCAAAGCCACCTCACTAGCAGCCTCCCCACTCCAAGCAAATGCAGCTGGCCTGACAGAGCAAAGTCCCAGCCCTTTCCCTTCCCTCTCCAGCTGCTGTGGGGGAAGAATGCTGGGTTTAAGCATTTCTGCCACGTTTTGGACACTCTGGGCACATTGCTGATGGGGCAGCCCGCGCTGGCCATGGGCAGGGGGTGCCTACACACCTTGCCAGCCCCTAGCCGAGCCCGCGCTTTTTCTGGGCAGCTGTGCCAACCACAGCATTGCTGCTCGGAACAGCCGGTGCTAAAATTACAGCTGGCTGAAAACAAGAGCAGGGCCCAGCCAAACACCAGCTGGGAGCCAGGAATAGCCCCGGCACACGACACCACTTCCCCGGCACAAACTTTCCAGCATGTGACACCCGAAGCAGAGCTGCCCGGCCCTACCGCAGGCAGGGTGGAAGGCGGGAAAAGCTGCTTTGTGACCCCATTTCAGCAAAGACTTAGAGATCTTCGGTGGTCCAGGTCCTTTCCCTGGGCGGACAGGACAGCCCAGCACTCCTAATGGAGGCACCACGTGAATCGGGAGTCCCAGCAGGAGCACAGTAGTGTGCCAAGCCCTGGGGTGGTTTTGCTGTGCAGCTGGGTCCCCACTGCCAGACCTCACCTAGGGCCACCATCGTCCTCTACAGGGTAGTTCACCCCCCCTCCATTGCCCAATGCACTTCACACCCTCACCTGGTACTGGAATGGACTGGGCGGGCTGCAGGCACTTGGAGGTCACCATGGCTGGGCAGGTCCCACCATGCTCATTGACGGAACTCACCAGACCAGGTGGTCTCAGCAAGAGGAACAGCAGGACACGAGGGCACAGAACGCATGGAGGACACGGTGGGATCACGGAGGGACAAGGAGGACAGAGGGCACAGTGGGATATAACAGCGAGCTGAGTGGTGTGGCTGACATGTCTGAATGACAGGATGGCAGAGCAAAGGATCAGAAGAAGCTGGAGAAGTGTGACCATGTGAACATCATGACGGTCTATGAGAGCAACTGCAAGGTCCTGCACCTGGGTCAGGGCTGTCCCAGGCTGGAGGATGAAGGGATGGAGAGTGGCCTTACAGAAAAGAGCTTGGGGGTACTGGTTCATGAAAAGCCAAACATGACCCAGCAATGTGCAGGCCAGAAGCCAGCTATGTCCTGGGCCACATCACAAGCGGTATGGGCAGCAGATCAAGGGAGAGGATCTTCTGCTCTGCTTCTGTGAGACCTACTGCAGGGCTGGGTGCAGCTCAGGCTTTCTCACCACAACAGCCTGTTGGAGTGGGGCCAGAGGAAGTCCCAGAAACGATGTGAGGGTGGAAGACTCTGCTGTGAGGCCAGGCTGTGAGCATGAGTGTTGTTCAGCTGGAGAAGAGAAGGCTCAGAGTAGATTTTATTGTAGCCTTTCAGTGCTCAAAGGGGGCTGCAGGAAAGCTGAGGACAGATGTTTTAGCAGGGCCTATTGCAGTAGGATAAGGGGTGATGGTTTTAAACTCAAAGAGGGGAGGTTCAGACTGGTTATAGAGAAGAAATCGTTCACAACGAGGGTGGCGAAACACTGGCATGAGTTGCCCTGGGAGGTGGTAGAAGCCCCATCCCTGGAGACATCTCAGGTCAGGATGGAGAGAGTCTGTAGGTGAACATGTCCCTGCTCACTGCAAGGCAGGTGGGGTTGAACTGGAGAAGTTTTGAAGGTCCCTTCATCCCCAACCTTTCTGGGGTTCTGTGCCAGGACAGAGGGGCACACAGGGTACAGAGAAGGGGGCATGGAGGGCGGGCACCAGGAACACAGAGAAGAGGGGGGCAACACGTGAGGACCAGGGATTCACAGCGGTACAGGGACACGGGAGGGGCAGGGGGACATCGAGACCTGGCATAGGGGACACGGGGCAACAGGGACACGTTAACAAGGAGGCAGACAGGGGCCTGGCAGACACCTGAGGAGTGGGACATGAGGCGACAAGGGCGTGGGGGTGACAGAGATGCCGGGACATCGGAGGGCAGGCACTCAGAGGCGCAGGAGGCAGCAGGGCGTCGGCGACGAGGACGGAGGAGGGAACCCGGGCCCTAGACCCGGTTCTAGGGCGGCCCTGGCGACCATCGCGTCTCTCTGGCGCCCCCGCGTGGCGAGCGCTCCCGGGCCGGGCTGTGCCGGGACCGGCGGACACCGGCCCCTTCAAGCTCCGGTACCACCGCGGGCTCAGCTGAGGGTCGGACCTGGACCCGGGCACGGGCGAGGCTGCTGCAGCCTCCCGGGAAATCCAGAGCTCCCGGCCCCAGCCGGCACCGGCTCTTTCCTTCTCGGAGCCGAGCTGTGGGGTGGTGCGTGAAGCCCCCTGCAGGCACCCGACACGACGGTCGTGGAGGAACCCCTTCCCCTGTGGAGATGCCTCTCCCTGCTCCACTGCTCAGCGGGAGCCCAGCCTGCACCCAGGAGGATGCTCTGCCCCCGCACCCATGGGTGGCACGGACCCCTCCTCAGTATCTACAGGGCAGGTGGTAGGAGGGTGGGAACAGGCTCTGCTTGGTGCAAGGGCACTGGGCACAAACTGGAAAACAGGAGGTTCCACCTCAACATAAAGGAAAACTTTTTCCTGGTGAAAGTACCAGAACAGGCTGCCCAGAGAGTTGTGGAGTCTCCTGCTCTGGAGACATTCAAAACCTGCCTGGACATGTTCAGGTGGGATCTGTTCTAGGGGATCCTGTTCTAGCAGGGGGCTTGGACTAGATGGTCTCCAGAGGTCTCTTCCAACCCCCACTATTCTGGGATTCTGTGAGTGCTGGAGCTACACACTGATAGGACTTCCTCACCCCCAAGCAACAAAAACCTCAGCCAGCTGCTCTGCTCCCTGATAACAGCCATAACTCAGGAGGAGACAGGAACATGCCTGGAGCTTCAGTGCACTAGTTAGGAACCAGCCCATTCCATGAAACGAGCCATCAGTTTTCTATGTCCTGCCCCAGGATGCTGTTTCCCCAGGGACAACCATGGTCCTCATCACCCAGCCCTGGGGAAAGCAAGAGGACAGTGTCTGCCAGGAGCCTGAGCCACACACAGGGCCAGGATTTGTGTCCTGGGAGGAGGGTCTCACACCCACTGCACCACCAAGCCCAGGGACAGTGTCCCCAGGTAGCACCCAGACACTGCTCCTCAGCTCACTCTCTGCCACTAATCTGAATCTGCATCCCTGTGCCAAGCACCCTGCCCCAGTAGTGCCAGAAGGACACAGAGCCAAAGAGGCAGTGACCCACAGCCACTCGCAAGGACCTCAGCTTTATTCCATCCAGCCCCTCCAGCCTCCTCACTTGGTGGTTCCCACCCCTGGCTCCAGGAATCACAGAGGAGCCCCAGGATCACAGAGATTCACCTCTGTACAGAGCCAAGGTTACAATATCTTTGTCCAGCCAAGGTCTTTGTGTGCTTTTTGTGTTATTTTTTCTCCATTTCCCCATGCACAAGGCATGTTCCCTCCCCATTGGTGTGACACCAGGGCAGTGCTCGTGTGGAGACTGCCTAGAGGCTGGGCCAGACCCTACAGGGGTGGTGAGAAGGGGCCCAGTAGGACCAGAGGGAGCAGCAGGGAGAGCAGCTGGTGTGGGTCCACACATGGGGACCCACTGCTGGCCGTGGCCGCTCTGGAGGCGAAGACCTTCCGGTTGTGGAGGGGCTGTGTTGGGCGGAAGTTGTTGGTCATCTTCAGGACTGCAGGGCCATCAGTGGCTGGGAAGTGGAGGGAGCTGACAAACGCCTGCAGCTGCCCAGTGGGAGAGGCAGAGGTGAGTACCTGCTATGCTGGGCACCCAAGCCTCCACTTCCTCATGAACCCCATTTCATGCTGCCCAGCAGACAAAGGCTGAACTCACAGCAGAATTCCAACCACCCCTCACTGCTCTCCCGAAACCAGATCCAGAGAGCGGGTTTATGAGTCAGGGCCTTAGAAGTATCAGCCCAGAGTTTAAAGGAGATAACCCTGTTCCACTGCCTGTGCTGAGCACTTATAGAGCAGCTGGCCCATGACACCCTCAAGGAAATACGTCCACTAAGATGCTTGAGCAGCAGAGGAGAACTCACTCCATCCATTCATCTACCTCCTTGGAGCCTCTTCCAAGCTAAAATGGGTTTGCTCCCACTTTGCTTTCCCAGTACTGGGACTGGGCAGGAGAGCACTACAGACAGGAGTTCTCCCCTCTGGCAGACGGCCACAGCTCTGTTACTTAACCCTCATAAAAGTAATTAACTGCAGGTTGTTGGAAGCATTAGTACAGGGATGATTGCCTGCTTGGGGTCAGGTGCAGCACAAGGACAGGTTCTGCACTTCAGCTGCCCCAAGGGTTCAGCATTCGTACCTGCTCCTGGCCAATCTCCACTGGTTCCTCAAAGACGGTCCAGATGACACCCTCGCTGCAGTCCGGGGTGGTGAGGGAGCCCTGGTAGCGGTAGTAGCGGGAGAGGTGACTGGAAGGGGGCAGCAGGGTGCTCAGGCGGAAAGTAGAGGCCAGGTCCACAGACTCCCCTGTGGAGTGAAACAGGAGGACTCAGCCTGGCCTGTGCTGGCAATACTAGGGGCACAGCAGGGCCACCTCCATCAGTTTGCCCACTGCCAGACGACCCCATTAACACCCTCCCATCACTCAACCCACTGGGGCGCACTCCTGCCCTCCCACACTGAGGTCTCCTCTTTCTGCCATTGCCCCAGCGAGGAGGTGGCTCACCAGCTTGGGAGATATTCCTCAGTCCAGCCACAATGGTGTTGTAGTTTGTATTAGGGGCTTCAGAGACCTGCAGAAATGGCAAGTAAGAGGGTGGGGCAGGGCAGTTGTCCTGCACTGTCAGGCATCCACAGGGACACTCTTGCACAAAGCCAGTGAGAGAGTTCATGGCACCTTTCACTGCTGAAGCTCCCCAGAACCCTCCTGACACTGATCCAGCCTTCGTGCCATGCCTCACTCCCTTGCGGTGGCCATATGAACCGTTCCATAGCCGCACCACGAGCAGTCTGTTCCCGGGGAATCCCATTCCACCAGCAGCACAAGCCCCTGCAGACCCACCTGGAAGAAGCAGCCGAGAACCGCCAGCCCATTGGGGTGACCCTTAGCCTCTGCCAGTGTCCTGTAGATGACATTCATGTGGACAATGTGCATCTGGGGAAAGCACAGAGGGGCCACGTGTGAACAATCAACCCCTAGACAACCTCCTAGCACTGAACTGCTCCCTCAGGTATCTCCCTGGCCAGCCTGGAACAGACAGAAACAAACCCATCCACCCCTAGAAAAGCCCTTCCAGACCATGGGTGCTTCTGCAGAGAAGCTGCTCAGAGGATCAAAGCACCGAGCAGCCTTTGAAGGGGGTGGGGGAAGGAGGGCAGTGGTCCCAGGGTGCCTGCCAGCCGCAGCACATAAATTTTGCTCTTCTCTGGCAGGCAATTAATATTTTAGAGGCACAGAACCTTCTTCAGGAGGAAGGATGTCTCTGTGCATTGCACACTCCCGCATGCTCTCACTTGCATTCACTGGGACAGCATGTGGTCCTGGCAGGGCGCAGAGCTCCCCACACTCCACTGATGCCTCCCACGAGACAGCTTGGCCCGTGCACGGTAAAGAAAACTTCTGAGCCTCGTGTTGGCTGCTTTTTACCCACTCAGCATCAGCACAAGGCTGCAGAGACAGGGAGCAGGAACCCAGTGCTGCAGGGTCATGGAGCCGGGTCTCTCCACTGCCTTGGGGCTCACCAGCATCACACCTTCAGGTCACTCCCAGAGCGCAAGGGGTGGGTTTTCTCACCTACCTCCATGGGGAGCTGGTGCCCATCGAGGGTGTGCTCGGAGCCGTTCCCAGATGGGCTGCCCCAATGGAAGTGGAGCTGCAGCGCTCGGTACCTGCCAGGGAGGCCCCCGCCGCTGATGGTGATGTGCTCAGACGGTGACTCGCTCGCCAGGCTCAGTATCACTGCAAGGCCAGTGGGATGAGGTGAGGATTTGGGAGAGCCCTGGCACACACAATCTTCCCAGGCTTCATTCCAGCACCAACACAAACCCATGGGGCAGGAACTGGCCCGATAGCCTACAGTTTAAGGGAATGTTGGCAGACCCAAGCCCCAGCCAGAACAGTGGCCAGGGAGCTGGAACAGGGGCAGGAATCCCGCGACAGGACCCACCTGTGTGCCCGTCGTTTGTCAGCCTCCACTTGCCTGGTGGAGCCTGGTCATAGCCCTCAAAGATGATACCCCCAAGGCCACCATTCCGTTGCAGCTGGCGCCTGTCGATGTTCACGGGGGACTGCTTGTCACCACCACATGTGGCTTTCAGCTCCTTCCAGTGGCTGGGGCCTGCAGAGGAGGAGTAGGGGCACCACGGGCAGCCACCAAGCCCCTGCCATAGCCAGGGAGGACATGAGGCCAGGGGTGGCTGAGTCCCCAGGCAGTCCTGCTGCACTCGCTGGCATCCCATGGGAGCCGCTCTTCTGCTCAGCCAACCTTGCTCCCTGTTGATGAGCTGGGGCTTATTGCAGCCTCATCCATAATTCACCAGGATTTCCTCGTGGGGCTGGGGGATATATTTAGCCCAGCAGAGTGTCCATCCCTCCACACTGCTGCTGGTGAAGGGCAGCCTTTTCTCCCAGCCCCTTCTGACCATCTGTGCAAGCAAATCACGCATCCCATACTGGGGCTGCGCTGGGCACTGACCCCACCACAGCCCCTCGAGCTGGGCAGAAACCGCCCTGCACAGTGCCTCTGGGGGAAGGACAGACAGGAGGCAGTGAGGAGAGGATGGAGAACCTTCACAGAGCACGTGCCTGGGTTTTATCACATTCCAGCCTCCCCACGCTGCTTCTGCCAGGCTGTAGCAAGTGCCAGAGCATCCTGGACATGCAGCTGGTCCTGAGGTCAATTCCACACGGGGTCCAGCGTGACCACATGATGCCCAGCAGCAGCTCCTGGGGCGGAGGTTGCTGTGGCAGAGCTGGATAGGACACAGCAGCACCAGCATACAGCCAGATCCACAGCAAACCCACAGTGCCGCCCAGGGACTGAGCAGAGGTGCCCACAGTGGCAAGCATGGCCACAACACACACCCCATGCACATGGCCTCCTGTCTCCAGCATGATCTCCTTGCAACGCTCATCATGGTCCACAGCTGTGGGATGTATCTGGCCACTCTGCCAGTCACTGTGGCAGCGTGGCCACCATGACACTCTGCTCTTTGCCTGGTGGCCCTGGGGTAGCCTGAGCTGCAGGTGCCCAGAGTGGAGGAGACAGCACAGGGCACAGCCCATCCTGTCCAGGGAATGAGAGCTCTCTGCAGCCCTAGGGGAGCTCAGGGCACCCTCCAAGGGCGCTGCTGGCTCTGCTGTGACACACATTAAGGGTGGGCAGCCTTTGACTGACCCACACCCTGTTGCCCTCTGTATCCCCTACAACCAGAGTCTGGGGGACATTCCACCATGGTTTAGCTCTTGCATTTCCCTGCCTTACAGACCTTACCTTGGTCAGACAAAGCCAGAGACACCCCCGGCATCAGTCCTGTCTCCTTCCCTTCTCTTCTCATTACTCCAGGCAGCTTTTTGCCTGGAAACCCTGGAAGCCACAACGTGGCCGTGCTGCTGCCCTGCCAGCTCCCTGGCACACCGCACCAGGTGGCCCTACAAATTACCTGGTGCCTTCATTAAGGGATCATTCCCCATAGCCCCACAGCAGGTGCACGGCCAGTCCTGTGCTGCCCAAGCCGCTTCCCACCGGCCCGACTCCCCTGCTAAAACCTGCCCTCACCACCGGACTGGTGACGTTGAACAGCTATTAACACCCAGCGTTGGTCCGGCAGGGATAAACAGAGCCCAGCAATTCCGCTTGCCTGCTGCAGCTGATGCGCCACGGCAGCTGGGCATGGGGCACGTAAACCCAAGAGCTATAAAACAGTTGGGCTGTAACAGCTGATTAAGTGCTTGTTGATCCCTAATTAACCTTTTACAAGCTATTTACATGCTTCACGACAAAGTGCCCCCAGCCATGCTTCCCTTCCCCAGCACGGGCAGGGATTGACTCTCTCTCCTCCAGTGGGGGCCCACAGAGCCCTCGATGCCTGTGCCACAGCGGGGTTGCTAAGAGCACTTTTGAAATTGAGGATTTCATTTCCCTGGAAGCAGCTGGACCTGGCTGGGATGGGAGAGTCAGGGGGCTCAGGTACTTGTCTCCAGTCTCCAGTTGCACAGCCAGAAGCTAACTCATTCCCACCTTGGTGCAATACAGGTGAATATGGGTGAATTTGCCCTCCTCCAAGCCACACTTCCCACTGCAGACCCACTGCTGCCACTCAGAGTGCCCTCAGCCCAGCACCACGCAGAGGTGTGGGGCTCTCTGACACCCCCCATCTCGCACGTGGCACCACTCACCGCATTTGGGGTCCTGAGAGTCATAACACCACTGCCCTGCAGGAGAGAGAACAGCTCAGGACAGGTGACAGAGACAGGAACTCACTCCTACAACCACCCACTGCCATGCCCAGCCCCCCAACAGCCAGGGCACCCCCTCATCGTAGCTTGGGGTCTTGCTGGCACTGGTGTTCACTCAGATTATTCTCGGCACGGGTGCTTTCACACCCTGCCTGCCTCCTCCAGCCGCTCCACAGGGAAACCTCCCTCAGCATCCCTCAGCTCCACAGCAGCCAAACCTGCTCACAGGGCTCTTCCTCAGCTGTCCCCACCTACCCATCATGGGGGGCCAAGGCAGCCCCTCAACCCACCCCAGACACCTCATTCCCCAGGAGCCCTGGGGGAGCAGGGAGCCGGCAGGGGCTGCCACAGCCCTCCCCAGTTCTTCGCAGCACTCAGCTGGCAGCAGAAGGCGGTTGCTGGGGGCTGCAGCAGGCAGGCGCTGGTGGTGGGCAGGCCTGTGGGACCACACTCACCCCATTGCTCAGAGCCACCTCAGCCAGAGCTGCAGAGCTGAGCTCCTGCTGGCACTGCACTGTCCCACAGCACCCTGTGCCAGGTGTCAGTGCAGCACTTGTGGAGATGCTGAGGGGATGCCAAGGAAGCCAGAGCCCTGCTTTTGCTGCCTGCACATCAGCTCTGTGATGGAAGCTCAGAAGCACCCGTCAGCTTCCCATTCTGCTCCCAGCAGGAAGCACAGAGAAACCTGGTGCTGCCCAGGGGCAGCCCACGCGAACAAGATGGCCAGGGACTGTGCCAGCAGGCCAGTAAGCCAAGCCATGCTGTCATGCCAGCCACAGCCACTCGGACTAGCAGGACACAGGCAGCCCTGCCTGCCTCCACCTGTGCTGCTCATGGCACCAGCACTGCCTCCAAACCCCTTGCTGTGCTGGTAAACAGGACACCGGTCCCAGAGAAGAGCCAGAACCAGGACGGTGCAGGACTCTCTGGGTCCCCAGGGCAGGAATTTTGGTCTTTCCTCTCTGTCCAAGTGGATGCTGATCTCGTGGGAGACCTTCAGATCTGCACCCACCAGACTTCACCTGACTTCAAGCATCGTTTGGCAGGATCCAGGGCAGCTCTTGCTGCTGCCAGCCCAGCCTGAATACAGGTGAGTCTCACCACCCCTGCCACAGGACAGCGGTGCCAGTTTGCTCAGAGGTGTCATCCTCACTGGTGTCTCCTGGTGGGGCATGCCCAAGTGCCCAAGGGGAACCTGGTCTGAACATCTCTAGCAAGGAGAGATAGACCCAGGTGGGATGGGACCTTCCTGAGCCCTGCAGCACAGTGAGGACATCCACCTGTGGGGCGGGAGGGCAGATTACTTCTATGCCAGACGAGGACCTCCAGACCCTGCCTCCAGCCCTACTGGTATGGCTACCCCCAGCACCTGCCTCTGCATCACCCCCCCAGCATGAAGGGAGTAAATGGGGCTGGCACAGGCACATCCCAGCCCTGCATCCCACATTCTTTCCCGCAGCGGGCACCCACCATCCCCTCCAGCTACCCGGAGAGAGAACAAGCAGGCAAGAGCATCTCACCTCCCGCGGCTGCTTGCGCGATGAGAGATAAAGTCAGGAAAGTTATTCCCAGCCCCCGAGTCCCCATGCCAGCGCAGGAGCAGGCAGCAGTGGGCAGCAGCCCCAGTCGATGCCTTGGCCTCCTCTGCAGTGTGCCTGGGCAGGGGCTGGCAGGAGGCAGGGCTGCCAGCACCCAGGCAGCCGAAGAAGTCCTCCACTCCAGCCTGTGCACTGCTGTTAAATATTCATCACAAGGGCTGAGTTTTTAACTCCTCGGCTGCTGGGGGGGGTGGGGAGCAGCCTGGCCCCCAGCCAGCCCCCCTGCGTAGTGCCAGGCCCAGGCCCAGGATGCCAGCCCATGGGCAGTAAGCAGGGACAACCAGGGGGAGCAGGGGGCTGGTAAAGCCCATCAGTGTAGTGCACTGCCCAGCCCACTCCTCTCTCAGGGGTGAGAGGGTTGATACCTGGTACCATCCTGCTCTCCATCCCCACAGCAGAAGGTTGGCATCATTCCTGTTTTGCCCCATCCATAAGGTCACAAACAGGGTTATGGGGGGTTGTCCATGGTCAGAAAGGGCTGGGAGGACTAGCTCTGCCCTATCCTCTCCCCACACTTTGCAGGCAAATGGGACAGAATTTCCACCCCTCTCCAACCCTAGGTCTGGCAGCTCCCCAGGCAGCAGCTGGGGTGTACTGGTTCCCACTGGGGACCTGATATGGAGCAGGCAGTGCCATGGGGACACATAGGCTGGATCCAGCTCACCCCTGCAAACAGAAACCCCTCTACAAAGCCAATGGGCACCCACTGCACTCCATCCTCAGGGCACAGGCAACCTTTGCAGCCACTTGATAGGGAAACTTCCCCTGCCAGGGTCACTGAAGAGCAGCACTGCAGTGGGGCAGGATTCAGCCGCTTCCCCTCCAGTCTGCACCAGGCTGTACAGTACCTCATGGCAGGGCTGGCAGTACCACAGGACAGGCTCAGCATCTTCCCAGGCACCACCAGAGCCCAGTTCAGGCATCCTGTGCTGATGGATGGGGCCATTCGGCTCCTCAACATAGAAGCAGCACACGTCGTCCCCGTTGCACCTGGCAGGTCCCACTGGAGACGGTGCCAGCAGAGCGACAATCTCAAGGTGGGCAGGGTAGGAAGGGAGTGAAAACACGGGAGCATAGTGTTGTCACATTCTCCTAAAATATCCCTGCCACCTTCAGGTAGCCGTGGAAAGGAGGCCATGGGGCTGCAGCTCCACTTGCCGACACTTGGCCCTGGCTGGGAAAAATCCGAGTCCCTTCCAGGATGAACAAACCCGGCAGCAGTGTGAGGGCAGCAGGAAGGGACCTCCTGCTGCTGGGTTGGCCGGGGCTGGGCTCTGGCTCAGCAGAGTGGCTTGGCTTCCATGTGCTGCAGAGGGGACAACATGCCCAGTGGGGCCTGTCCTCAGCAGGGGCTCTTTGGTCAGAGCCAGCCCCAGGCAGGTGCCTAGCCAGCACACAGCCAGGTGTTTGGGCAGGGTGCAGAGGAAGGCAGCAATGCAGGCCCCCCCCACCTCATCCCAAGCTGCTGTGGACCTGCACCATGGTTGACACTTGGCCCCTGCTTCAGGGATGATGTAGCTTGCAGAGGGTTGTGATCATCCTTCTGGAGCAAGCTGCAGAGGGTTAGCAAGTGAGGCAGCGCATGTCACCGGGTCTGCAGCCTGCTGTTAAGGAAGGAGAGAAGCTGTTCCAGTATGTCAGGGAGACTGAGACCTTCCTCAGAGACATAAACCCAAACGATACAAGCACCTCCACCCCCCTGCAGCAGGACATTCCATAGTGCTACAGACGGAAAAGGGCCAGACACATAAAGCTCAGGAGCAGATAGAACCCACCACACCTGGAGTGTTCCCTTACAGGGCATCAACCAGGGCAGAGGTGCTCTCCCAAACATCCTTTTGGGTTTCCAGGCTCCTCTGGTGTAGGTAATGAGGACAGCAGACACATCACTGCAGAGACTGCACAGACAAGAACACCAGTAGCACTGTGCCACAGCACCTAACAGAACTGAGACTTTTGTCCCACAAAAATCCCTGGTGGGGCAAGGAGGTCATGCTGGGCCCAGAGAGATCCCCACTGCTGCAGGGGAACACACAGCCCCAGCAGGGCCCCAGGGGCAGGAGCAGAGTCAGGAAGCACACTGAGGCACACAGAAAGGCAGTGGTAGCAGCAAGGTACTGTGCTGTACCCTGCTCCCACCCATTCCCACTGCCCTGCCCCCCTTGGAGCTGCTGGCACCAGCAGCAGGCAGGAGCAACTTCCAATTTCTGTAGGAGCCAAATCAACCCTTCAAAGAGCTGCTCTGTACTTGCCCGTTTCCTGCTGCATCAGTAGTAGTGGTGGGGAGCTTACAGCTGATGCTGCAGCACTCTGCTGTCCTCAGGGAGAGGCCATGTCCATCATCCTGCTGCCACAGAGCCTGGAGGTGGGTGAGGTGCCCACAGGCACACACAGTCACAGCATCAAGGGCAAGAACCACAATAGGAGAAAAAGTACCACTGAAAAATAAAAATAGTTACCTAAACTGCAGTCATCGATTGGGCATGGGCACAGGCACAGTGCCACCCTGCTGGGAACCCCTTCCAAATGCCCTGTCAGCAACTGCTTTACCAGCACAGTCAAGGTACCAGGAGCAGCTCCTGGAGGTAAATCCTGCGCTGCAGACTGGCCAGGGATCTGCTGACGGGGACAGTGACCAAGAAAAAGACTTGAGCTGCCAGTGTGGTTCCCGTGATGCAGGGATGGGTGCTCAAAGGGTTGCATGCATGCAGAGAAGCAGAGGGGAGGTGGCCAATAAATACTACAACCTCTCCTGATTTCTTCAGCCTCTTCTTATTTGCCATTAAAATCTTTGATCTCCCTAATAAGCTGCCACTATCATGGGGAGAAAAGTAGGAGCAGGGCAGAAAGCACAGCTGGTGCTGGCACAAAGGCAACCCCATGGCCGGCAGATGCACACTGGCCTCATGCTGCACCACAGCCCCTTCATTCATCCCGTGCTCTCCCCAACACCGGTGTCAGCGACATCTGTCCCTGCAGCCTGGCAGTCCCCCGGTTCACTGCCAACACACAACCTCATGTCACCAGTATCTCCAAGGGCTGAGCACCCTGGACAGCCTGGGATGAGCACAGCAGCTAACTGCCCTCCCAGGAAAACACACATTAAACTGGTAACCACTTACAGCAGGATTCTGTCCAGCAACGTCCCTGCCACAGCAACCAATAGACACCCCATCACACACGACCCAAGGAGCCCAAAGAGCAGTAGCTGGGCTCCAGGTACTTGTGGCTGCTCCCTGCAGCTGCAGCATCACCTCTGTCCCCATGCAGTGAGAGGGCAGGAGGGAAGCTGTGTCTGCACAGGGTCTCACAGTGGGGGAAAGCTGCATTCCATCACTCAACTGAACTAGCTTCTTGTGTCCTGGAGCAGGAATGAAGCTCCAGGAGCTGGGAGCTGCACTGGCTCTGATCCAGCAGCAACAGAGGTGGTTGCAGCAGCAGCTGCCCTCTGCAAGTGTAGGAAAGGGAGACTGAAGCCCTCTGTGACCATGCTGCATGCTGGAGAGCCTTCAGCAATGAATGTATCCTGCAGCTCAGCACATGGCACAGAGACAGGCCAGCAATGTTGTGGGATCTCATTCTGCAGCACTCACTGCAATCAGAGCAGCTTGTAAAAAAACCTGTGAATGTTTCTAGTACTTGAGCTTCTAGGCTAGAGCATGGGCAGGCATCACCAGGGCCAGGCTTGGGCTGTGCACACTGACCACGCCAACATCTGGAGTCTCCAGTCATGTTGAGTACGAATAACCTTCACATGAGCACCCGACAGCGATACTGACCACATCTTGCGGGGACTGAAGAAATACAACTGTTTGACTTGGACTTGGTATTTATAGAATCATAAAATGGTTTGGGTTGGAAAGGATCTTTGAAGTCACATAGTCTAACCTCCTTGCAGTGAGCAGTACTGCTCCGTCCCATATCCCACCACTCTGCTCGCTCCAGCACAACCCTTTAGAGAGGCTTATTTATCCTGCAAGTATGTCTGGGGGAATACTGCCGGCTCTCAGTGAACTTTGTTAAAGAATTCAGTCACAGGCTCTTTCAGCAGAGGCAGCATCACCTCCTGGCTCACTGCAGACCAATGGGCTGGAGGTCAGGAGAGTGGTCTCTTAGCCTGCACACCCAGCCCATTCCAAAAGGACCTGCTGTGGCCTGTGATGTGGAGCAGCTCAGGGTTGCTTGGAGCAGAAACGCCATCTGCTGTACATCCACCTACGATGGGAATGGGCAGGAAATCCCCAGCACACTCCAAAACACAGCTCTTTGACACAGCTTTTCCTGCCAGCTCAGCCAAGGTCACCCCAGGGCCTTTTCTCTTACCACACAGAGGGTGCAAGATATCCAAGGGAAGGGTGCAGTACCCAAACCCTTCTTTTACGAATCGTGGCAAATTTGGAGCTCTAATTTTCTTACAGCTGAAGAGGTGAGGATAGCTGGACCCCATGACAGGTTTTTCACCCTATACCAGGTGCTCAGAGCCCATGCAGCTAATGCTGTCCCTGCCTTCCACCTTCACAGCAGCTCCGTGGCAGGACTGATGACAGGCTCAGTTCATTCCCCAGTGCCCTGCTGCAGTGCACATGAAGCTGGGGCTCTGGACCACTGTCCCATCCAGCACAAGCAGCTGCATCTCCTGCCCAGGGGCTCAGCACCTTCCCACAGGTTTGGGGAGGGTTGCTGGAGTAGGGCTGCACTTCACCTTCTTCTTCACTGTAAAACCAAAGACTTGCTTAAAATCACTCTAATACAGGTAAATTCCACTGGGACTTGTACACAAAGGCACCATGGCAGCTTCCGTGCTCGAAGCTAAAACGCACCTATTGATCTTTCTGCAAGATCACAGCTCAGAAGAGTGATTTAACAAGACCTTTCTTGGCCACACCGAGGAACCACATCAATGCAGAAACAGGAGACACTGGAACAGGCCGTTTCTCTTACAGAACACAATTTATTTGGCATTTGGATGAAATGTTTCTCACAGCATCTTGAGAAAAAAAAAAAAAGATTAGTGCCAACCCCAAAGGAAGAAGTTAAACAACAAAAAAAAAAACCCAGTGTCACAGGGACTGAATTATTATAGTATCAAATTTAAATTCTACATGGTATTTCACAGAATATCAAAATCTTTTATACACTGCCACAGTTAAGTCCAGTCACAAACCAGCTACACAGGAGAAGCCCGCAAATGCAGCATCGCTTATTTTCCAGGAGAAGGTAAAAAGCAGCAGCTCATTCTCTCTCGCAGCCTCCCAGGCATCCTCCAGCCCCACTCAGGGTACGGCGCAGCACGGCAACGCGCAAGCACAGCAGCTCCGCTGGCATCGACTCCAACCCACTCAGCATTCGAGGTGCACAATACTGGAAAGTTAAAGCTATGTCGTACCGTAGTAGGCAGGTAATGCAGGCTGTAGTTAGGGGAAGCACATCTTTACCACTGAAAGCAGCTATTCCAAAGAAACACCTATTTCATTTGGAACCGGGGAACACCAAAAGCAAACATCTGAACTTTGATTTACTTCCTCTACACTCAGCTGCTCTAATCATAGGGTCCAGCTCCTACCTTGCAAGGGACATTTAGGAGAAATTTCTGTATATTGCATGTTCCTTAGCTTAAGAAAAAAAAAAGACGTTTCAGCAACAGAACGAAGAAATACATGTTGTGGTTGTATGAGGCAACATTAAAATATTAGTGACAACTGAAAAGCCACATCCAAAAAACACCTTTAAATATAGCTTCAAATTCATTTAACATTAAATAAGAACAGTAATCATTACTGGTCATAAAAACATCATCTTCCTAAGTGAAACTTGAGAGACGCATGAACAGGCCATCACTCCGCAACACCCGTGGAGGCAGAGCACTCATCAACTCTTAAGATAAAGCCTTCAGAAAAGAAAATTCCACCTACTTGTTTCTTCTTCTACACCAGCATCCTTCCATGAATGGGTAAAGGAACAGTGAGGCTCAAAACTGGACAAGGGCAACCATTGCACAGACAAGTTCTGTGTAAATCTGTATGAGTTTTGGTCTAGCACAGAACGAAACCCACCGCTGTTCTGTTACAGCACTCTACAACTCACCTAGTGAAAAATCTAGAGGCTGCTGTATGACTCTGGGTAGGCATCACCAACACCACCAGCAGCAGTGAACATCTACTCGAGAGAGACCTCCCAGTGGCACCACAGTAGATCGTCAGGATGGGGAAGCTGAGGAGCAGGTTTGTCTGAGGCCACAGCAGGAGGTGTATGCCCTGTGTAGGACTGAGTGCTGTGATTTTAGGATGACTGGGGTCAAAGACATCCCAAGAGAAATGTGCTCTCTGCTTAGAATGATGAGCTAGTGCCATCTCCCCCCGGGGGACATTAAGGGATGCATTGGTAGTTAAGAAGTGAACAGTGTTGGGGGCAAAAAAGAAAGTCAATGCACAAATTAACTCCAAAGATTTCATCAGTGTAATGGCAATCAGAACACAAAGGTCTTCCTCAGGCAAGCATCAACCCTCTGTAATTGGTGCTCAGGACTCACTGCTTACCAGCCACCTTGCCAAGGGCAAGGGAGGCTTGCTGAGGAGTCAACTGCTGTCAAGATAACCACTCTTCCCCAGTTGGTCCAGAAGTCTGAGTAGTTGTGATTTTTCTGCTACAAAGGCTCTTACTCCAAGAGCAAGTACGTGATGGGAAAAAGTTGCAGTAAAAAGGGAAAAAATGATAATTTTATTGCCAAATTAGAAGCTCACCGAGAGGTAAACGAGCTGTACTTAGTGAGCTGCTCTGTTCAAGGCAGAATTTCCCTCGTTCACAGTTAAGATGAAGAAGGGTGGGGGAAAAAGACAGAAAACAACAGCCTCCGTGCCAATATACAAGTGAGAAAGGCTCAGAAGCAACGGGGAAAAATATCACACCAAGGCTCCTACAAAGAAGCCTCTATTTGGAATAGCTACAACTGGGAGCCACCATGGAGTTGCCAGTTGTAATACAGCTTATTTTCAAACAAAATTCACCACAGAAACAAAAGTGAAATTAAAAAAAACCCAAAACAGATTCCCGCAGTGTTAGAAGTGTGAGGTGTCCGTTCACCTCGGCCACAAAACAGATTCAGAGACTCAACCAAGCCAAACGGCCTTTTGTTATTGCGCTAGGAGACTACAAAGAACAAATATTCCATCTGGCTTCAAAGGAAACTGGATGCTTTCTAGTTAGCACTTATAACAATATTTTCAGGGACATATTGTAGTAGAATAGACTCTGCACCCTACTGAAGTGTACACTATCACAGCCTGTCCTACAACAGAGTGTAGCCAGCTTGAGAGAAGTATTAACCCTAAGAGCCTAGTTTACATCCCAGTGCTTAGCTTCACCTAGCCAGACACAGCACAAAGGTTACTCTCTACAGTATGTGTATATATATATATATCTCATCTCACCACCCAGAAATATACACACGCTCACACGCATTCGTACCTATAAAACTAAAGAAAAATCAGTACATACAATGTATAAAACGCATGAATGTGCTCAAAAATGCACAAAACCCGCTTTATTTTCATACTTCAGAAATGCTCAAGAATTTGTAGGCATGGTTCTGACTACTGCTATCCATCCACTTTGTTAGACCAGGGCTTGAACTTGGAGGAGACGACAGTAAGATATCTCAGAGGGTGGAGAACTGCTCCTCTCGTTCTGTGCCACCGCTATGGGAGCCAGTCAAACCAGAGCACAGGATGCAGGTGGTGGCACGGCTCCAGGCGAGGGGCTTCTGACAATGCTTCCTCCCACTTGTGTGTCAGCAGTGTACCCCAGAACTGGGATTTGCGATTTCCAATGGGTTCGTTATCGACTGTTAGCAAGTGTCTGAATGTCAAGACACCAGGTAAGATCCAGATAACAACTCACAGCTTTCTGTGCAAAAGGAGTTGAATTGTCAAAACCAATCCCCAAGTACAGTATAAGCCCATAGGCAAGACGCAGAACAGAAAGTAGCAGCATATTCAACGGGGAAAGAGTCAGCTGCACTGCAAAACCACTACAGTGGGTTAGGATTTGTCATACAAGTATGATTTATCATCATTGCTAGAAAAATAGGTCACATACACACCCCGATGCAGTGTTTTCTTCCTGTCCCTCTAGGCTTGCACCCTTCATAAGGTAACAGGGGAACACTCACAAGGGGCATTCTTTACAAATTCCTTACAACTCATCTCATCTGCTGACTGCTACAATGAGTCAAAGAGAAGCAGTGGCAAAAGGAGGCAGAGGGGAAAGGACAAATTATTTGTGCGCTAAAATGCAAACTTAAATTCAAAATCACCTGTAAAGATTACTTTGCACAATGAAAACCAGTGCTCAACCTTTGGTTTAGCGAGGGAGCGAATGAATCTTTTTGCCAGAATTCAATCTGAGGGGGAATTCAAAATGACATCTCGGGGTGAAGCAAACTGCTTTATTGATCTAAGTACCCATACCTCGTAATACCTCCTTGTGGGACCTAGATAAAGGGTTTAAGGGGCACAGGGCAAGCCCCTAGAATTGGGGGACTCCAATAAGGAGCAAGGGTCTAATTAGAATGAAACGTCACACATAATGCATATTGATCATATAAATAATGCATATTGATTTTAAATGCTATTTGCAGAACTATAGAGAAATGAAATGGAGAGGAGGGAACAGGCTTACATGCTAAATACAGCATGCAAGCCTGAAAAGCAAGAACAATGGTCTTTTATCCAGGCCAGTCTTACGCAACTGTCGACTGTAAAGGAGTTAAATTACAAAGAAAACCACTTCAGTCTTCATTACGAGATTATAACAAACAGGGCCTTCATATAGTGAACTTGGACTCCAAAGTTAATTGCTGACTGTCTATCCCCTAAAGCACTAACACACAGAAGGATTCTACCAAAGGGACACAAGCAGAGCCAGTTTTCTTCATGGGTCAGCTTACCTGACAACATGAGATTCTGCAGCTACCACCACCAAGTAACTGCAAATCCTAGTTTTCTCAGTACCCACTTGTTGTGCATTGTGCAGACCATCCATCCTCCAGTCCCTACAGTGTTTTGAAACAGCAGGCAGATCAAAACACAGAAATGTTTTATACTGTGTAACTCCCAGCTGGTGGCATGCGTTTTAGCTCCTCAGTGTTCCCATTTGGAAAAACAGGCCCCAGTCTCCTTCCCCACAGTTGTGTCTTCTCTGCTTTTTTGAAGTGTAAGACAGAAGCAAGAGACAAAGTGATTGAAGGGTGACTACCCCCATCCTCCTTTTCCATCACCTGTTCCCTAGGACCTGTGGCGTCCAGCCAAACCCAAGCAGCTTTTTTCTGATGCAGATTGTGTTTCCTCTTAGGTTAAGAAAAATAAACGACCCCCCCCAAAAAAAAAATCCCATAAAAGCTACCCATACTTTTCACCTCCTTAGAAGTCAAAGAAATTCTCTGCACTCTTTTCCATAGTCAGTGGAAAAAAGAGCAGCTATACGATTCGTATTTACAGGACAAACTGATTAGTAAATTTAGAATAACAGCCAAAAATCGAGAGGCACGATTCTAACCTAGAACATAAAAGCAGTGTTCAAAAAACCAAAGTGGAGATTCCTTCCGAAGTTCAAACCACGGATTAGTGTTTGTGCAAACAGTTGCTAAAACTCTTTCTGACCAGTGATCTGCTTCTTACTCCTTTATACAATGGTATTGAGAGAACAGTGACTGTGACGGCTGCCCGTAAGAGTCTCTGCCGGTGTGTTTTCGTTTACCGATGTGTCAGGCGGGACAAGAAAGGTGCTGCTGTCAGCAGAGTCTTCCATCTCCACTGGAGAAGGACCAACTGAGGGAGGAAGCGATCCCTCTGTGAGCTGTGGGGATACATCACAGTTTCCTAGTGATGGAGGACTGCTTTGCACAGTCTGAGAAAGAACTCCATCTGTAAAAAAAACCAAGCAAGCAGCATCAGAGCACGAAGTACATCATTCCCAATTCCCAAAAAGATTTACTATCTGAATTTCTAGAAACTCTGAATTCTTCTTGGTTTTGCATTAACACACACAGATGACACTGCAAAAGATGAAAATTATGTAGCAGAAATAAAACTCTGATACATAAATAAGATACTGGCACTAATCAGGCTTGTTTATCTTCTGAGCTATGCTGCTATAAAATCCCAAAGCGGTCTGATTTGTACAGTATGTGAATTTGCAGCTGCGACACTGAAGAGCACTGGGTGAATCACTAGAAAGTGTATTTTTGGTCATTTTGGGGAGGAGTGGGTGGAGGATGTGGGGAGGAGAGAGAAGACACTGGATATATTTTTTCCCTAATCTCTGGCACTTGACATTTGTTTTATTTTTTTAATACCTATCTCTGCAGACTTATCTCCTGAAGGCTAGGAGAGGTACCAGTGGAAACCAGGTAACCAGGTAACTCATCCAAGGACCAGCTTGAAAACAGGAAAGGCCTAAGAGTTAAAACTGCTTGCAGCACAGATTCCACTTGTAATTTAGGTGATTCAAAAAACCAAGCTCAATGATGGATTTTAACAAAAAGACTTGTCCATCACAAAAATAGATGTAATTGTGAAATACATTTTCCCATCACAATCACTAAAACTCACAATTATAGTTGTAGTAAAAAAAATTACCGTTTTAATTTTGGCTAGAGGGTCAAAGTTTTCACCTGCGTACCTGGAGTGGAGCAAAGGATACTGTCTGGATTGACAGAAGCTTCGTAAGGAGGAGGTGGATCATCTGGATGTTGGATATCTGGATACTTGTAAGCAGTGTAAGGAGGAGGCGGATCATGGAAATGAAATGCTCCGCCTTCCCCATCATCCGAGAGATGCAGTGGAGTAAGGCCTGTTCCAAAACCATCAGGACCATAATCAAAACCAGGCATCCTGCGGCCCAAGTTGAAGTGGTGCACTGTTTCATGAGAAGAAAAAGAAGTAAGTGACTTTATCCCGTGCTTTCTCCTTCAGTTAAACGCAGATCTCAACACCCGCTTCCACCTTTCACATCCAAGGAACTCACATCTCCCAAACACCTAAAAAAGTCTACACGACCTGTACATGTCAACTCACTGAAGTTACACAACCATACCCAGACAGACCTGCTCCCAGGCTGTCCTGCATCACTTCTAAATTTGAACCTAACCTCTTCAAACTAGGAGATCACTCACACATTTCAGATTTGGACCACATCCACACAAAAAGTATGTTAAAAAAGTTCTGGTTTGAAGAACAGGCACGGTCAAGCAAGATCATGACACTTCTCACCTTCAGGTACATCAGTGTGTCAATAACAAGCATGAGACTCAAGATAAGTGTTATACAAGTTTGAATGTGGAGTGGTTCAGAGACCTAAAACTTGTACAAATCCTGACCAGTTCAGTGCCTAGGGCACTGACTAGATTCTGTAACTGTCTTCACTGATGTTCTGCAGGGATTTGCATTTCTTCTGCTCTCTCTACTCTGAAGCACAAACACCACTTAGATCAAGACATGTTACAGATAGAGGCTACTTACAATTTGCTCCAATCAAAGACTCTATGCGCTCTCTCCGCCTCTGGCGTAGCCGGTGGACCATGAAAAGCAGTAGAGAGAGGATGAGAAAGGAGGAAATGCAGCTAATGATCAGACGCATTCCACCAGCCATTGAGTCAAACAAACTGTTGCCATCTGTTAGATAAAAGATATAAAAGTCTGTCACTTTTGTTCAAGACTCATTTTTCTTGATATTCTTCTGTCAGTAATGAAGAGAGAAATCCCATGCAAAGACAAAAGAGTGGAGATTCATTAGCCTGGGTTGCATTTTTGAAATATGGAGACATGTTAATTTCTCGATGATTCATAATTTTCTTATGTTGAAGATCCCAGCTCTCCAAGCACAGAACAAAGGAAAGGTTAGCAGCATTTTGCACATCTATTTGACTTCCTGGCACAGTTGACGATGTTACACTGAAGCGGACAGCGAGCTGGAAGCTGTGGCAAAGGCCTAAGAACTGGAATACCTACACACTGTTTCCACATGGTTTCTGGCCCTCTTCACTTTTACATTTCCTATAACAAAATCTCTAAATTCCATGTCACTGATGCACTAGTCAGCATCATTAAGTGATAGGAACTAAAACTACCTTAACAAAGTGAATCAATATGATCACCATCTTTCATGAACTGAAGAGATTAAGGTAAACATGAATTATTTTTTTTCCTAGAATCACACAGAAAGGAAGTAACAGAACATGAAACAGAGCCAGGAGCTTAGGACTTTGAGAGCTCTATACCATTCCTAACCAGATCCACACTTGGAAGGCTGTTAGGAGGCAAATTATCAGTTTTCTCCCAGTGTCAGACACGAGAGATATTAAAGTTTCACTGTACAGATAATCACACCTGGTTACACCTAAGTAGCATGTGCACATACAGATATACTCAAAGAAAAGTTACCCATGAATGACTTTGTGTTCTTTGCACCAAGCTCCTGTTCAAGAGCTCTCATCGAGAAATGCACCAGGTTTAGGTGTGGGTAAGATCAGAGGTGGATAAAGAGGAAGTGGCTGCATAGCCTGTTCATCTACTGCTCCAGGACATAAGCACCACCAGGTACAAATCTCTCTCCTCTATCACCACACCTCTGACTAGCCAGATCCTGGCCATCTCTCCTGTCCCACACCCACCACAGCTACAAGAGCACTCTCAATTCTTTTCATTAACAGCAGCAAAAACTCTATCAAAGACTCCTTACAGAAGAGAGCTAAACACCTCACAAAAACTCCAAGCACTGACTTGCTACAAATCCTAGTAACAGAAAACCACCGAATTCATACATCATTAAATTCCCCGTTGTTAACGGGTTGGTATTTATTATGTAACATTTTCTTGGCAGCATTAAATTCATTTAATAGCCCACTACACATTCAGCTCGAACTTTACACCCTCTCAAATCTGGCTGCGCCGTACAAAAGCCTCTGTGCTGTCAAACCTTTTAGCAAGTCTGACTGCAGTCGTACACCTACCAACCAACACACCCTCTGGAACACCACAGACCAGCAGTTGTTCCTCCTCCATTTTACGGCACTGCTGACTTCATAAAACATACATCCACGATAATAACAGCCTGAAATACAGTTCCTTAAGTGAAACACACACGCACAGGCAAACATGACGCAATCCTGTAGGCAGAAAGCCTCATTTCCACAGATTCTCTGTAGGCCAGCTGCAACTGCAATTTTTTGAACCTTCTGGAGCATCTTGGGCTGAGAGCAAGTGTGAGAGAGGCCCGTCAATGCTCCTTATGTTCAACCTGCTTGGCTGGATAAACTACTGTAGCGAAGTCCTAGATTAAAAAAATAAAGACAAAAGACTCAGTTTGTGCAGAACAAGGTAAGTCACCACAGAGACCTGAAATAATCTGTTTATGTGATTGGAGAAGAGCTGTTTTACACTCAATACAGCAGTAATAGCCTGTAACCACACCAGTTTAGTCACTAGAAAAGGTTCTGTGCTGTCAGCTATTTCAAGAGTATTTTACTTCTTTTATTACCTACTCACAACTCCGAGTTGCAGGTCTGTCTAAACAACAGCCACATAGAAAAATGATTTTGTACTACATCCACAGAGCAGCAAGCCAGACTACCTCTGTTTCAGTATTAGGACATAAAAGGTTTTCCTCTGCAATTTATCTTCAACTAAATGAGGAGAAGCATCTTTCAAGAGAGCGTAGCTGTGATTGCTCAGCTTACTCCCACCACTGAAAAAATCCCCTACTACCAAGTCCTTGAGTAATATTCGTTATCCACTTGTAATCATTGCTCACCCACTCACACTGCAAGAGCTGATTACCTGCCAACCCAAAAGCAGGATTTATTTCCCCCCACACTCAGCTTGGATGATTAATAGACTTACTGTTGATTAGTAAACTGTTTTCTTTCCTTTGCAACAGAGCTTAGGGAAGATATATGTAAGAATCAGACAAAGACAAATATGTGCTGATTAAAGAAGTAATTCATTAGTTTTGTCACCTGAAACATCATTTATAAACACCCAGAAGGAAAACCGAAATGCTTCATTAAAAAAAAAAATCTGTGTTTATCACTATCTGAAATAACTTCATTATGAAGGAAGTTTGCCAACTGCTTGATGATTCTTCTCTCAGAAACTAAGTTCCCAAAAAAACCAGAACACTTCAGGCAAGATTCTAATGAAACAGTCTTATTTAGCATCAGAGCAGAAGAGCTTAAGGATCAGAAAGGATGTGGCAAAATACAGTCTTCAAATCACTATTCATGAAATAGCAAATCCAGCAACAAGCAAGGATTAAAGAACATGGCATGAGGTTATCCCAGGTCATCCTACCCCATCTACAGGATGATGCTTTGCTGACACTGTTCCTGTTGATAAAAAAAATTAGGCAAAAAGTCTTGACTCAGCTTGTAAGAGTGGGATAAAGACTCCCTGCTTTTGTCCCCACCCTCTCACCAGCCCCCAACACTATCTGTTAAGCTTTAACCTCAGAAGTATGTGAATGACAGCAAGGAGCTGCCAGTGGCCTTTGAGTTCTGTAGTGAAGACAAATACAAAAGACTGCAACTTGGCAGCCAATAAGCACCACTTTTGTTGTAACAAACCAAAATAAATCATTTGATGGGAAGAAGTTGACTTTGTGTTTTCCATAGGAGTTCAGAACAACAATTCGTGGCTAAGATTTGGGTTTTCTAAAATGCCAGGAAATAACTATCACAGAATGGTTGAGGTTGGAAGGGGCATCCTGATACCGTCTAGTCCGACTCCTGCTCAAACAGTGTCAGCTGAAGCAGGCTGCTCAGGACACAGTGAAAAGTGAGTGTTGAATAACCCCACAAACATTCCAGAAGCAAAGTGCTCCGGTACTTGACCACTCTCAGAGTAAATTCCACGTAAGATAGATCTTTTTGCAATTGTCTTTATAGAAAAAAATGACTCCTTCAAAATCTACATCCCCAAAGCATGACTGACAGCTCAGTCAGTCAACTACCAGAGAAACTGCACCAAGATGCCAAATCAAATAAGCAAGGTAGCACATTATGATTATTATTGAAACTCCATATAATTTATAAACTCTGCTTCCTATGTGATCCCTGGTGTGAATATTTACACACACAAACGATTGTGCCCAGAGAGAGATGGTTAGTTTGTGCTCAAGACAAATATCTCTTTGTGACAACTCTGTGAAAGGACACTGTGCCAAAAATCCACAGCACTGCCAACTGAAAAACAAGAAAATAAGCTCCTGCTTCTCTCATATAGGAAGCATCTAGGTAGCATCAAGGATGATTAATCACTTCTAGCCATAGTCTGAAGAATTTCATATCCTGTGATTTGAGATCTTTCCCTGCAGCAGGGTTTGTAGCCAGCAACGTTGTGGAATTGAACGGATGTATCATTTCAAACAAAATTATACCCAAAGATAACAAAGTTAAGCACTGAAACCATTTCTCTTGACAAAACTGCAGCAGTCAACTCTTACCTGGGTCTAAGCATGTAAATTTGCAGCACTCCTTAGGGTCTTTGCGATACTGCTGGCAGCCCTGAGGCCGTTCACACAAAGCAGCCACGCACATTTCAGGCTCACCGTTGTGACATGTGCAGCTCAAACAGGGATCATTCCCTTTTGGAGTGAAGTAGTAGCCTTCATCAACAATGTTGTCTTTGATATCAACGCAAGTCTGGCCTGGAACAGAAAAAGCACATCAATATTTGAGTGTCTGTGAGCCTGCGAGACAGAAGCCCAGTTTATTCTGTCACATTAAGTGATTTGTAAATATAAGCAGATGACCAGTTAAAAGCCACAACCTTCACACTACAGCAACATTCAAAAGGGATCTCCGAGGAGTGGGGAAGGTAAGGTGCTCAGGGAGGACTGACTGCTCAAAATTGACAATAGTATTTTAAGTACTTAATGGAATTGACATGCTTTCAGGCACCCTCTTCAAGACACAGGAAAGCAGGTGAGGTGATGTGAAACATTACAGCTTCACCAGTAGTGCCTGCTACAGCCCCCTCCCTCTCTCCTGCAACTTAAGAAAAGCTGGACCAAACCTGAATGACACACTTTAACAGTTCAGGCCTTAAAAAGGAAGGCGGGCAATGGTACTTCCACTGCTCCAGCTGCACCATAGGATCCCCGCCCAGTGGAGGAAGTTTAGGTGTCTTCCGCCAACTCTCTCTTCCTCCCACTCACTGGCCTAAATGCAAGAACCAAAACCAAGAGAGAGGGCACAGACAGCACTGGGACCTGTGAGCTGGAACAACTGCTCAAGAAGAGTGGCCAGCCTTCCTTCACCTTCCACTCAGGTCAGCTAGGAGGGTCCACAGGAAAGTTCAGGATGAAGGAGATCTGAGGAGATCTTCAGCTCAACATGGGGTCAGTTGTAACAACCCATCAAGACTTTATGCAATCTGATCGTAAAAACTTGGGAAGACAGAGGCTGCACAACCTGGAAGTCTGTTCTGCTTTTGACAATTCTCATAGCTACACAGTTTGCCCTCGCATCAATACAAACCTCATTTTAATTTAAATATCCCCTGACTCTTGCCTAGCTCCACCTTCTTGATAACCTCAAGAAGAGCAGGCTGCTATCAGGTCCCTCAGAAGCCTTTCCTTCTTCAGGCTGAAGGAGCTCAATTCTCACTGTCTCATGTCAAAAGAAAGGCACTTCAGCCCACATCACCACCCTACTGGCCCCCACGGAACTGATCTCCGTTTCTTAAAGTCTTGTCAACATTTTTCTTGCACCACGAGATGCAGAATTGGACACAGAATCCTTCTAGTCAACTTACACATCTTACACCACCACCTTTTGATTAAGCTTGGCAGAGCGATCTCCCACCTCACAATGTAATCACAAAAAGATGACCAAAAAGGTGATCTTATAATCACCATTTTGACAAAACACATGTCCTTCAAAATTACACCCCAAGACTTTACTATATCTCAATACAGACCAAGCAGTGCCGTACCTTCCTAATTTTCAGTATTTCAGGTGCAAAAGCAGGTAAAGAAGGGTTGAATTTTCCTCCCTTGCCATTTGGAAGTCTTACAGTACAAGTAAACAAAAAGACCTTCAAGAACTGCAGTAAAAGTTCAACAGCTTTTCTACTTCTTGAAAAATGCATCACCTGTATCAGGTATCTTGAATATTAACTGGAAATACTGCCAATAGCTCTGCTGGTATAAAGCCTTTTGGAGTTAAGAAAAAGCAAGGCACAGAATGAAAGCCATTTTTCTCACTCTAAGTCAGTAGCTCCACTTGCTTTTTTCCCCCCCTAGTTCTAGCAATTCACTAGAAAAAAAGTCATAAAATTTGTTATAATCAAAACAAGAAATGAAAGTTCTTATTTTTATGTAAGGTTAAATAGTTCATAGAACCATATGTAATGGTGCTACTGTAATGTCAACTGCCCCTCCTTTTATTTTGACCCATAAGTTCATTGATCGCTCTCTGCTGGAGTCCAGAGAGGGCAATATCCCCTCCTACAGCACACAAGCATCTCTAACTTCTCACTGTTATCTATGCTGTGCCCATTGGCTTTGAGGCAACTGAGTTGGGCTCCCAATAAAGTGTCTGGAATTCCCCCATGATATGTCTCCTGCACTTCTCTGTTGGTTCCTATGACTTAAGTGCTTTGCTTCTCTTCATAGGTCTCCTCTGTAGAGATCTCAAACATTATCCCCACATTCCACACACTATTGCTGATGCAGCTCAGCTGGACCTCTGCTGTTCCTCTCAGTATTCTTCCCTGCTACTGACGTGATTGAGAAAAAACACTATCTGTGCTCTTTGTCCTTCTACTTATGACCCTAGTGCCATTAAATTCTTTCTGACTGCTTTTACAATTCTCTTGTCCACACATCACTGCCCACCTGCACAGCTAGCAGTGGGTAATAATAATTTAAGGGTAATGTTTATAGTTAGATGTAAGGAATTTTTCAAACATTTTCTTCAAGTACACTTTTTTGGGGGTTGATGCAGCTGCTTCACAACAATTTCTAGTGAAAACCTTATCTGTGGCTGACAAGCACACACTCATTTATTTAAACCAAGCAGAAACTTAACACCCCCCCATACCTTTGTTTTTATTCACTGAGCAAACAGCAGGAAAGACAACCAACCAACTTCCCCGTGTTTGTTTTGTGCATATTTAAACCCGCAATACAGTTAGCACTGAACTAAACCAAACTTACTCCTTTTGCAGAGGAATGACGATTTCTCGTAGCAGTTTTCAGCGTACCAGCTGTGTAAACCGTGGTGCCGAAGGGTAGGAAAATGGAAACACTGAAGCTGGGCACAAAGAACGTTTTCATTTTCAGACATAGCCGTACCAAAGATAGGGTCAGGGGGTAAAAATACTTCTGAAGAGCCTACAAAAAGATGCATTGGTGTAAGCAGCCCGTGGGTATGCACAGCTTTAAAAGAAAGGCTCTGTAGTGTCAATCATTTCATGCACACCAACTTGGCTACAAGGCTACTGTCCCTCCAGCTCTAGCTTCCATTAGCAACACTCCTCTGAGAGAAGGGGGAGGGAAGGAGTGACTCACAGAGAGAAGAGGCTGCTGCTTCCAAAGTACTGGGTAATTCTGTCATTCTGCACCAGCAAGAGTGATGTTCTTGTATCACTGCAAGTGCTGCCTTCCGGAGACCCATGGGGTTTTGCCTGTCAATAGTCACCCACCCCTTCAAACAGCACTGAGTTCAGCGATACTTGCGACTAAGTGGAACAAGAACCCATTTCAATCTTCTGCTTGGCACTACAGGCATCTACTAGTGCTTCTGAAGAAGTATGTACATCTGTGCTGTACTCCCCCTTATCTCGTGCCACTCACTCACACTGCACAGCAGTGCCATGCTGAGAACAAGGCTGCAACATCAGTTCTGCTGCAGCGGTGGCATGGACTGTTTGGTCTTTCCAACCCACATAATTGTCAGGAGACCACATAGTGATGGGTTCCAAACAGTGTAAGAAGTGCTGAGGACACTAAAGAACTTTTTTTTTTTGACCAGCATCTCACTTGACCATTGAATCTGTTGGTATGCAAAACTGAAGACATGAACAGGAGACCAAGGCACAGCAGTTGTGAAAATCATCCTATCTGATGTTCTCATAAGCCTACTTCCCAAACCTATGTGCTTAAACACTGATTTCAACAGTTCTTACAGTAGCACATTACAGAGTCTTCTCACAAAAAGGTCTTTTCAAACGCTGTTAGGTATTACAGGGGTTTTGTTCATTTATTTCTTTTAAATGCAACTAAGTTCGGCTATGATTATTTAAGAGCTTACCTTACACACCTCCCAGTAAAGACAGAATTAAAAATTCCAAGCTATAGTACTCTAAAATCACTTTTCAAACCGATTCTAGTAATTCAAAATCTGGCTTGCTACAAGTCAATGAAACTTTCAAGTTTTTCAGAAGCTACAGAAAGCTACCAGGTACTACTATGTACTTAGTTTCATAGAGGTATCCCTTGATTAAATACAAAACTTGCAAATTAAAGAACATATGGAATTGAGAAGGCTCAAATTTATAAAATACACCATACTAAATAATCCTCAGGATAAGAACTAGTACAATCCTTCCATAGTTTATGCCCCTCTGGTTATAAACGCTGCCAGCAGATGGCAGTGCAGTCAGCTTTCCAATGAGCAAAGAAAGGGGCTTTTCATGGAGAATGTTTGCTTTTCTTCCTTTTTCCCTTGGGCTTCACAGGAGAAACCTAAACACAGTTTTGTCCAGACCAAAACCACTATTTAAAAGAGAAAGCTGGACTTTCCTCCCTCTCTTTCCCCTGCTGCCCAAAGACATTTTTAGAAATCTTTTAGAATCTTTAGACAGCTTTAAGAAAAAAAGGCAAATGTTTCTCCTTCCATAAAAAGTAGCAGTTTCTCCAAATACTCAGTTCACTTAAATGACAAAAGAAATCACAGTTGTGCAGAGCAGAGCAGCACCGGGAACAAGCACTGTCATTACAAAGCTCCGCGGGGTTCTACTATTTCTCACATGTCAAAGTCTATTTCAAAACCCAACTGTTAAGTAACATTCTGTTCATGATTACATATCTAACGGACAATTTTCCTTCCAAAATTTTCCAAAGCTGAAAATTGTATATGAGAAGAAAATGATCCACTTTACTTTTCAAATGCCACACTGTAATTCACAATGTTGATGCTGAAAAAAACCCCTTTGGTTTAAATTTTCCATTATTTAATCCAGGAGAGCATCCAGATATTGAATTCTATACATAGGAGTTCATATAATGACTTTAAAGACTAACCAATCCCTCAACTGAAATAGTTAAAACTAGAAGGTATAAAAACATAACTTTGCATTTACAGCAGAGGGAGCTGCTCCTTTTGTAACTGAAAGAGTCCAGTCAATGATCCTGTCAGATTAATGTTCAGTTCATATAAACTGGGATTTATTTCTCGGATCAGTCAAATTTTATTTTGGTTTAAGTAAACTGTCTGAAGTACCTTCAAGTGAAAAAAACTGGGTAATTGGAGACTTTGGAAAGTCAAAATTCAAGACTGAAAACAGCCATTTTTAATATACTTTAAAAAGCTAAAACCTTCAAATATCCTACACTCATCTGCACAAATGCTACAAACAGTAGTCTGTACTTCAGTTAAATATTCACCACAAAGAATAAGAAACAACAGAGCAGTTTCCTTCTCAGCTGAATCAAGGGGAAAACTGACATAACATGGAAACCACATTCTTTCCATGGGACGTCAACGTGAAAAAAACTATTAAACCTTTCACACTTGAAAATAAGACATAGTGAGTGTCACTCTTCTCTTCTGGTACTGTAAAGCAAAGCAGCTCCTCTATGCTATTTCAATAATATCACTGAAATAAGTTGTATCTTGCAAATACTCTTTAAGAGTTTCCACAAGCTATTTAATTAAGTAATAATAATTCAAGAGGCCAACCTTTGTAAGCTACTTCCCAGTGACCTTCTAGAGAGTGATTTCGATTGGTGATCACATACTGATATCCAACCCAGAACCTAAATAAAAAGAACCACTTAGTTAGATTCTGAAGATACAAACCAAAAAGCATGCTAACAAACTAAAATCACATAAAACCTTCCAACATTCTGATCATTTTTTTGTTACATTTCAGCCCATCATTGGCAGTTGAAGAATAGAGGGAAATACTTGAGTTTTCTCTGTTTACACATGGTAACATCATCTATTTCTGCTCATAAGCAGTACTTTATTCTGTTGTTACAGAAGCACTTCAGTAACAAAACACACAAAAGCATCCAGTAGTCAAATACTTTAGGCAAGTACAACTTATGGCAGACTGTTCTCAATCAAACTCACTCCAGAGACAGAGGTAGCCATTATTGAACCACTCATGGTGATCTGTCATGACAGCCCATAAGACTGACAAACCCACAGGCAAAGGGACACAAAATGGCTTTTTACTTCACTCTTGTCTGGAAAATGCAGTCTTTGTTAAAGCTACTGGTACTTAACAGAACAAAAATTCTGTTGAAAAACAAAGAACTATTTCTATACAAGGTACTGCTGCAGTAAATCATTATAAAATCCATCTTCCCTGCTGCTGCTTAGAAACACTAGTATGTTGCTGAGACAGGCTGAAGATAAAAAGATTCTTGAATTGCAGTCTGTTAATATAAATTAAAAAACATAATACAGAGGGTCACAGCTAAACAGTCAACCAAGAGGCTCACGCTGGATTATTAACCTGAAGTCAATTTTGCCATTAGACTTCCTACGCAAAATTAACTAGCAGCATTTCTGCCACACAAAAACCACCAACATAATAAGAGATCTTTGTCCTTTCCCTCCTACTCACCTCCGCTGGTCCTTCCTTACAAAGGTCTTTTCTTCCAAGTCCCACTCCTGTGCCAGGATAAACCTGAGCTCCTGGTCTGCAGTGAAGGTGGCAAGGGATCCATTTACCCGTTGACACGTCTGCACAGCATCCCAGTAGTTTTCCCCGTTTAAATACACTCTGTAACAGCTGGCTGTGCCCTCATAGTGATGCCATCCTGTTGGGCACTTTCCTAGGAAACATGAAGAATGAAGGGAAACCATTTCCCCCAAATTAGTACCCTCTAGATAAGGCATTCTAATCAGTTTATGACAACTCCATGCATAATCACTTGGGCATGTACACTTAGCATACTGTATATACCTCACTAGAAGGAGATGTGTGCAGAACAAACCACAGAAGACTTAATTTACTACTGCTTTCGATAAAGGGGAAACACATTAAATGTATTTTAAAAGATACAATTTCCAGTAATGTCTCATTGCACTGTGACAGCCTTCAAATCTTTAATTAATACTAATTATTTACCGTGGAAGATATTTCCTTGCACATCTTTAAATACCATTAGTTTGACCAATCCGAATCAAAACAAGCAGCGACAAGAGTTAAAAATCAGAGGCAGTCAATTTAATCCTCATGTTTCTCAGATTGCTGTAAAGTTTTCAACCTACTTCTGTAGTCTCAGTAGTATCCACATAATCCTGCTCCCACATTCAATTACTACAGACCACAGGGGTTCAGGAGCATTTGTTTGTTTTGAAAAACATCACTGCAAAGTGGATCTTTAGGATGGATGAAACAGGCCCATGGTATTTCTGGGGATGGGGAACTAACAAAAATCACAGACAGGCAGAGAAAAATTGAGAGCCATGAAATATGATTTTAGCATCTGCAAATATAATTTTGCGCACAACATCTGAGAATGGAACTTTACATTCACAAACTGTTTATGTTCATAACACGCATTCAGAGTTCTCAAGCTTTTCTATTCCCTTCAAAACAGTGATCTTTATCATCAAATAATAATACACAAACTTAAATTTGAAGCCCTTTAAATATCTTTCCTCACTTCCCACTTATATGTGATCTTTTGAGACCTACTGTTGGCAACACAGTAAGAGCATCAAATTGAATAAAATCTAGTCAAAAAGCTATGCAGGAGAAAAATCTATTAACTGCTTCTCAAAATAACCCACCACTAAATTGCTAAATTAATTAGCAAGAAGATGGCCCAGATTTCCCAGTCTGCAACTTACTGCTAAATCGGACAGGCTGTGCCACACTGACGGTGTGAAAGCGGGTTGTCTCTCCTCCTCTCCCTCGATTGTGCCTGGAGTCCACATTCTCCTTGCTATGGTAAGTTCGCTGGTCCCCTGTCAAGCCTGGGGATCAAAAGAAGTAGTCAGTACTTTTGAAAGATGCAATCAAATCCGGATTTCATTTTCCTAAACTTTCTCTGGGTTTTAGTTCAAGAGATGCATGGTAAGTAACCCACTCAGCAGTAAACAAAGATGACAGATTCCTGCAATAACAGTTTGGCCAATTTACATGGTGCGTAACTAAAACATCCACAACTGAAAAGAACCAACAAACCATTAAGCAAGTCTTACGGAGTGAGCTGAATACTCTGGCAGATTCACGACAGCCTGCAGCTGTACACAGGACTTGCACTCATCCTTTCAACTGCTTCAGCAAATGCAGCACCCCCAATGCATTGTAGCTGTTGCTGTTTACAGCACTGCCCACTCCCCAGCTGCTTGATTCTCTGGTTGTGTGTTCAAGGATATAAGAAAACTCCAATAAACCAGAGAAGAAAACCTATCTTCAGTCTAAAGAACAAGGCTTTTTATTCACTCACAAACTTTTAAAGGACATATTAGTTCATTATTTCTGAAATAAAACACACACAATGACAGGGCTTACAGTGAGCATGTATGGCAACCGGATGCAATAACTTAGGAATAGCACAGCACAAGATGTTACACCAGGATAGGGGTATTACTAGGAGTAAATCAAACACATAGTTCAGTGGAGATGCTGCTGGATGGGACACAGACGGCAAAACTAGCAAGATCCCAAGTAGGAGGGCTTGCACAGTGATGGAGAGAAACATTAGAGAAAGATGGAGAGGAGCACCAGGAATCATTAATCTGGAAACAAGAAATTAACCTTAAAAAGGGAAAAATTAAGAACTCAAGAATGAAATTAATCGATATTTCATTAGCAGCATTAGAATCTATTTCATTATTAGAAATATGTACTAGTATGTTATTTAACACTACGAGATGGTATGTTTAAAGGTAATAGAGTTTAACCAGCAAAGAGCTATGAAGACATTCATTTATATTTCAAAAAAATGAATTCATCTTCCTCTAAAGATAAGAGGGCTGGAGCACCTCTCCTATGAGGCCAGACTGAGAGAGTTGGGGCTGTTGAGTCTGGAGAAGAGGAGCCTCCAAGGTGACTTTATTGTGGCCTTCCAGTATCTGAAGGGGGCCTACAAAAAGGCTGGGGAGAGACTTTTTAGGATGTCAGGTAGCGACAGGACTAGGGGGAATGGAGCAAAGCTAGAGATGGGTATAGTTAGACTTGATGTGAGGAGGCAGTTCTTCACCGTGAGAGTGGTGAGAGCCTGGAATGGGTTGCCCAGGGAGGTGGTGGAGGCCCCATCCTTGGAGCTGTTTAAGGCCAGGCTGGATGAGGCTCTGGCCAGCCTGATCTAGGGTTGGGTGTCCCTGCCTATGGCAGGGGAGTTGGAACTGGGTGATATTGTGGTCCCTTCTGACGCTAACTGACTCTATGACTTGGTCTAGGTGATCCTGCTGTGTCAGGGGGATTGGACTAGATGATCTTTCAAGGTCCCTTCCAATCCCTAATGATTCTATGATTCCACGATTTCTATAAAGGTGTTTAGCTCTGTTTAGCTGAGCTAAACCAAATAAGCCAGTCATGAGCCCAAATAAAGAGGAGCTATATTGTCTTCAACAGACTTAACTACATCGGTTTGAAATATATTCCAAACTATGGCACTAAAACTTTCCCCTTTCAACACCTTGAAAAGCAAGAGTTCCACAGTACTTTCAAGATTAATTGAAAACCCTGAGTTTGGTGTATTACCTGAGGGGAAAGAATTACAAAAGACCCACCCATCAAACAGCACACTATGTGGAATAAATGTTAGCACTGATGAGCAAAAAAAATTTACTAGCTGGAGCCCAGGAAGAGTAGCTTTGCATCAATTTGGCTCCAACAGTTTGCCCTGGGTTAATGGGATATGCAAGGGGTATTTAATTATCGTGTTATCCTAGGAATTATATGTCTGTAGAGATCACCCATTAAGAAATAGCTATGCATAATATACTCATGTGGCCTCACAGGAAAAAAAACAGTAATTCTAGTGTTCAATATTAGACTATGCTGTTTATCACAGGCAAGAAGTGCAGTTAGTGCACATTTCAAAGGACATTAAACGGTAAAATAATGTGACAGTTAATATCTTTTTTATTACTCTAAAGTTTAAATCTTAAATAAAGGTAACAAGTAATTTTTTTTTAGTTTTAGAATTTGTCCTTAATCCTAAAGATTCAGCAGCCGTATTAACCCCGTGGTTTTCAGAGAGATACCAAGACACTTAGAAAACTCAAATCTTTAATTATAGTAGGATTTTGCAAACAACGCTAATTAACAGAATGCTTTATCAAAGATAGACTGAGCTCAGCATGGGAAGCTCTATTTTCCCACTGCATTAAATGGTAATAACAAAACCCAAAGAACCAGTAAGAATAAAATGCACAAAGAACTAGTTCCTTTTCAGAAGTGAGAGCAGATGCAGCACCATATGGCTGACCCTCCACAGCTAAACAAAACGCCCACAAGAGCTTAACAATTTACCTCCCCAGGAATAAAACACAAGTTCACAGGTTCTAGCACGCGAGGTTAAGAAAGGGTTACTTAGGTTAACATCTCAATTTGGCAGAATTTATGCTTCGACAAATAGCTACCAAAATCCCACACAAAGGGATTTGTGCAGAACCCTCATTCTCTCTGTCCATGACAGCATCTTCACCACTGAAACCAGGCACAACTAGAGGGGCAGACAGCAGCCACAAGTCAGTTCTCCTTTAAGCCCAATACTGTCAGCTGCTTAATAAACTGGTGCATTTCAAATATTAAATAGCCTCTACTTAATCTCAATTTTAGGTCCCTGAGAATAGGAACAGTTACAAGTTTTCCAGGGCAATAAAGAAAGAGATGCTAACAAACCTCTAAGTCACTTGGCTGCCATGAAAAGCTGTTACGCAGTCTGGTGGCAAAAGGTGTAACTGGACTGGTTGTCTATTGCACTTTTCAATACAATAATTTTCTGTGTGCTTTGCTCTTCCTGTTTCCTTTACAAAAATATTTTTGTATCTACAAAAAAAAAAATTCATAGTGCCATAGACAAAGCATTAAGATAACAACTGAAGTCAGAAGGTCCTAACTTAACCATGATTCAGTGTTCCAGAAAGGAAAAGCCATAATTTTTGTTGCATATGTGCATATTTAATATTTTAAAAGCTATCAAATTTTGTATGATTCCGTATTTTACAGAACCTTTATACTTCTAGAAAAACAATTGCAAGCAGCAAAAGCAGTGTTTTTAGTAACAAAGGTAGATTGTATGAAATCAAAGGACGCTGAACTATTCTATCAGAAATGTAATTTGCTTGTTAGTTGGTAGGGAAACAGGAAAAATGGGTTTGAAGAAAAATTCATGGGGAGCAATGTTTTTCTCCCGTCAGTATTACACTGTGATGGACATGGGCATCCTCTAATCTGTTTCCAAATTAATCAAGTCATGATTACTGTTCATCCAGCTTCTTCCACTCTACAGTTGGTACTCAGTTCACTTTAGTGCAATTACAGTTGTAATTACAGCTGGTTCTGTGACTGTTTTCAGTTTAAAACTTGAGGCTGCCAACGGAAAATGGAAGTTTGCTATGCTGAATGGCTCTTGCTACATTTTTATATTGGTCAGCTTTTCCAGATCTGAATCAAAACAGTTCTACAGTTCAAAACAAAAATTAACTGAAGGGGAAGAAATCTTGTTTATGTTTCTCACTACCTACAAGTGCTGTCACCGCAGTCTGCAAAACACACCCCTGCTAACTCACAGAAAGAGCTTTGTGCCATGCATACACGTTTTGCTGTTCCTGTTAAGGACATGGTAAAAACAGAGGGGACAAAGTTGCAGGCTGAACGAAACAGTATTCATAGAAGCTGGACAATAACTCAATTCCTTCCACACTCTTGGCAGGTAGATGCACCCAGGTGAATGCAGTGTTTATCCACAGGATCTCTGCAATGCTTTCTTTGCACATAGTGTCTCATACAGGGAAGCCAAGCACATCACCAGAGCAGAAGGCTCCTTTTTCATGCCATCACTCAGATCAAGTAAAAGGAAGTGCAAAGCCAAGTAGTGCAATATGGAACACGAGCCAAGGAGCTGAGACCACACAAAAGTGAGAGCTGGAACCAGCTGAGACAGGCACAGGCTAGAACACACATATGCCAAACAGCACTGCATGGGGGAACAAACATGACGCCAAATGGAAAACCATGTTCAGAGGAGCTACAAGAGAAACTGCGATCTGCCATGCACACCAAGGGTGAACAGACAGAAGACACTGGCTACAATACAGAGAGGTCCTTGTAAGGTCAGTGTTCATAAAGGAGGAATATTGTATTTGGGAGAGCTGAACTAGTTTCCAGAGCGTCACTGATCTCAAGATTTAAGACACAGATTCAAGATAAAACCCCTCACCAGGATGGATGTTCCATGTCAAATTATGTCAAAATTAAACTGTGAAGCAACCAGGCATTGGCACATCTTATTTCACCCAGTAATACAATCATTCAGGCTGAAAAGACCCTTGAGATCTCCCCATGATTTGAGTTGATCCTGTTCAAACATACCAATTTTCAAAACTTACACAGAAAGCAGTCTTGCCCCTAAGCTTCAAGTTTTCTGTGCAGTATATTACCTACTAAAATCCTGGAAGGCTTTTATCCATTGTATTATGCTAGGAAATAGATGCCAAGAACAGCACCCTGCTGTGCTGAGCACCACTCAAAGTAACAGAGTGACAGTGAAGATCTTGTAATTTAAACACCACAAAGTAGGGTAAGAAGGACGTATCAGACAGGAGTACAGCAAGGGCTCAGATAAGATGCAGAAATCAGAGGGTTTTATCGTGATCAAAAAAGGGATTATGATCTTAAAAAAGGAGCTGTACTACAAAGTGCACAAATGTCAACAGTCACTTCATGCAAATGCAGTATCCTCTGCAAAACAAACTACAAAGCTGCTCATGATCACTGCAAAACAACAGCTGCAGCTGCTGCTTCATCAGTTCCTGGACACATCTTCAGCTGGCTCCACAGAGGAATCTCTGCAGGATCAAAGATGGCACAGTGTGTATGTGCTAGGGCAAGTGATGCCCTCCACCACCACCACCAAATCTGCACATTTCTTCCTAATGAAGAATCTGGGGAAGCTGTTAAGAACAGCACACAAGATAAGACTGCTTAGTTACCTTCCTAGAAGGGTAGTTTCTATATGAAATTAGGCTCCTGATCTCAACATAAACCAGATAAAAACCTTACTGTTTGCCATGGAAATGCAGTGCAGCTCAGACTACTGCCAGCCGCTGCTTTCGACTGCTGCCCTGGGATCATGGCCACCAGGACAGTCAACTGTCCAGTGCTGATCATGCCCTTAGGCTCAGGAGGGGAAAAACCCTCACTGAGACTTCCCAGTGCTCTTGTTTCTTGTTGGCCTAGGAACACAAGTGAGAGATTTCTTACAAAGGAAGAATGCGGGATTAGGCAAGGGAGTGCACTTACAAGGTGAGCCAAAGGCTTCCAAATCCTGATGTTGTGGGAGAAGCCCACAGACAGCTGTTGGCACAACCTGATCACTTACCCCTACGAAGAATTCAATGTTTAAAAAATAAAGGAAACACACAAAATTATAACCATACACTGAAAAAACTGCTATGAATAGGATTTCTGAAAGGCACTGGAATGCAAGACATTATTCATACGTAAACAGAAGCAAACATCAAGCCTGTAGCATAAAAATAGAACACAGGTAAACAGTCTGAGCTATGCTAAACCCTGCTCCATTCATACTGCTGAAGACTAGTTTTGACTGGAAAGAAGCTAGGATATTTGAAGAAGCTGATCTGATATTCTGCCGGAAGGAAAGCTGGAAATCCCATAAGCATAAAACGCAAACTGACAAGGACTTTGCAATCCTACTTCTGATCTTCCCTCTCAAGGTTTTAAACATAGAACTTACAAAGATTAAAATAATCACCAATTTGATTGCTTGTACAGAAACATAAGCGGAAGTGAGTAGAAATAAAATTTCTAAAAGTCCCTGTTTAAGATATTAATGCCTGATTCTGCCATTTCACAGAATACACCACTATGGGATAAACCATTTTAGGATCAAATACTGTTGACATGGAACAGTACACACATTTAATGAGTCTCCACTGCTTAAGTAGAAGAGAACTGTAGGCACATGCTACATAAACCCTCCCAGCCATTTTTAGTGTTTCACAAAAACAAGCACCCAACGGTTTTAGTCCGCCAGAATTACTTGAGGGTAATCACTGCTGCAGATTCCACTAACATTTGTGTGCCTAGTGGAAAGGGTAGGGGAAATAACACTTTACAGATCACAAGCTTGGACATGTTTTAAATAAAAATGGTGATTCTGAAAAGAGACAGAATAAAAAGAGCTATGATGACTACCTTCAAAGAAACACATGGTCTAGCAAAAATAGGTATTTTATACATTTCTTTAGGTTGTCAACAAATTCATGCCTCTCTTAATTGTGTTTTGAGAAGAATGTCAGAAGACATTATTCTAGGAAAATACTTGGGGTCTTGTGCTTCACACAACACATGATTACCAAATGGATATACGAATTCATGATCCTCTTTTTATTAGCTTCATTACTAACATGAATGAAATCAGGTCTAGAAAAGGTGAAATAAACCTACAGCAGCAAATAACTTACAAGAGCTTTGTATTAAAACTCTGCAAATAGCGACATGACTAGCCTGAAGAAGAGGAAATTGAGGGGAGACCTTACTGCTTTCTACAACTACTTGAAAGGAGGTTTAGAGAGGCAGAGGTTAGTCTGTTCGCCCTAGCAGAGAGTAACAGGACGAGGGCAAATGGCCTTAAGCTGTGTCAGGGGATGTTCAGGTTGGATGTTAGGAAGATTTTATTTACTGAAAGGGTTGTCATGCTTTGGAACATCCTGCCCAGGGAGGTAGCTGAGTCACCATCCCTGGAGGTGTTTAAGAAAAAGGTAGATGTTGAGTTGAGGGACATGGTTTAGTGGTGATGATACGGCTAGGAAAAGGTTGGACTTCATGATCTTGAAGGCCTTTTTCAGCCGAAACTACTCTATGACTCTATAATTCTATGACTAAGAAATCATTGAAATATACCTTCCTTACCACAACCAAACCCTAATCCACTGCCATTGATCTTTTCTGGTTTCCTCACTTTGGAGTGTGCCATTAGCAGCTCAAAGGTTGAAAAGTAACAAGCTTCCCAAATGGATTTGGAGTCCTTTCTTGCAAGCTTTCTTTTCATGCATCAGAGAGATTTCAAAACATCTAATTTAAAGATATTCTCAGAGTTTCACAAGTCCAGGTGGCTGCACTAACTAGTTCTTTTAGCTTTCAGTCTGCCTTTATTGAATTTAGAAACATTAAACTTAAAGGATTAAAATTTAGCCGAGTCATCTCATCTTCACTCATCTATATCCAAAGTTATTTTCTAAATTTGAAGTTGCATCACTTGTTAAATCAGTGGTCAAAGCAGAAATGTTATCACTCTGAAGTATGACTCTGTGCTACATACTGCTTTCTTCAACGCAAGAAAACCATGCTCTTTCAAACTTATTCTGGCCACAGATTGTCTTTCTTACATGCTATTCCTTCTGGCACTCCAGCACACCATTCACAAGCACACATGCACACCAACCAGTCCTTATTCTTGACAGCTTTGAGTAATACAGGCCTTTCACCACCCCTTCCAGGTCACAACACAATTTTTTGTCACAGGTATAGTAGTTTTTACATCCTACACCAGTAGTTCTTGCTCCTCTGTTTTGCTGGCTACACTCCTGCATTACTGTGCAAATATCACAGGAGGGGTCCCTTCCAACCCCTAACATCCTATGATCATGTTCTTTCATAAACACCACACCCAGCTTTCTGGCTGTTTTACTGAGCACAGCCTTTTCTCCAATTACTTATCCAATTACTCTTCTCATCAAGTGGAATGGTTTCCTTCTGTCCATCATTGTCCCCCCTAGTATTCTTTATGTCTGACATTCTCTTCTTCTTGAGTACATTGTGATCAATCAAGTCTCTTCCACACGTCTCTTTTGATTTCTTGAAGTTCTTCTCATCACTTCGGGCTAGACAGTGAGACACACCAAACAAAAGCAGAGTCTATCTACCAAAGTCACTCATAACATTATTTTCCTCACTATAGACCAAACAGTCCTTGTTAGTCCAGTCTTTGAGTCAACATCCTGTTTCACTCTCCATCCAATAACTTAAATTTTCAACTAATACTCTATGCAACAAGAGACCATAAAAATACCGTTTTCTATTAATGTGAGCGGTCCAACACTCCTGTAAGTGAAGCTGTCAGTGCTTTGTGAGTAAATAGATACTTAAAACAACTCTGCCTTCCCCTAGCCGATGACTTCCGTTAACCTCTAGAATTTTACTAGGTCCCTAGTTTTTCACATTTGGCCCAAGTTAGCTAAAAAGGAGAAAGAATAGCAGCACAACTACAAAAGCATCTTTCTTGAGGACATTCACATCATAAAAGAACATCCCTAAACAGTACCAATGGCAGAGCGTAAATATTCAGTGTCAAAAGAAACTACTAGCAGTTTTCTCCCCTGTGCTGCAAATAAATACACTCAGCCAAACTAGCCAAAAGCTTCCTAATAAGAGCACTGAACATTCTTTCAATTATTTGTGTGTAGCACACACAAGGGAGAGGTTTAACTACAGCTCAGTCTCAAAGTGTTAGATTTTCTAATTCCACTAGAAAATATCATTATTTCAAAGAGCCTGTTGCTGTAAAATATCAGTGTTACTGTTTTACAGAACCTCCTTAAAACAGCCCAAAACTCAGAATGATGGACTGAATGCTGTGATGGTGATGCTACAAAGTTCAAGCTATTCTCTCCCAGGCAAATTAAGTAGCTTAGTGGCAAAGAACTTCTTAAAATATTTTTTTAATATAATCTAATCATACTTCAGAAATAAAAGTTGTGAATTATACAACCATTTAATTCATGCTTTTAGATTCCTGCTTCATTATTCTGAGGCAAAGAAAAAAAATTACAGGTCCTTTCTCTTTTATGACACACAGGAAGAAGAGTTGCACTGGCCTGTTTGTTGAGAAGTGAAAGTGTTCAAAATTGTAATTATATATTTGTAGTAAAATATGTTTGTTAGGCTGGTGGTTTTTTCAAAGGCAGCTCAATATCCAACAGCTTTAGCAGAGAACCACTGCTGCCAATAGGCTTCTGAAAGAATATGAATCACAAGAGTTTATAAAAATACATCAGCTTGACTGGCAGAACAAAGTCCTCCACTTTGACATAAGAAGCATAATCAGAAGAGGGAGCAATAAAACAAGCTGTCTACCCAAGTCCAGCAATGTCACCATTTAAGTGACGCACACTCATGCAAACATAACAGTAATTCCAAATTTAACTACCGGCCTGTGTGTCGTTTTGGTTTCATTGCAACTTGATTTTTTACTTGTCATGAAAGTCCCTTTTTAGATTACAAAGTCTCATCATCCCCAGGATATCTCAGGTGGTAAGAGTGGAAACACAATTCTAACAAGCAAAAGACTGTAGCATTAGCTGTACAAAATTAAGAGAAGCCCCTCAAAGTTTGTACATAATAAATACAGTCGTACCAAACAATCTCCCTTTTTAAATACAAATAAGCAAGCAATCGTAGAGTCAAAGTACTGCTACAAACAAGCTGACCCTGGGATTAGTAGTCTTCTCAACTTTACTCACCTGGACAGTCAACCTCATCGCTCTCATCCTCACAGGTGGGCCATCCATCACACTGCCAATTCGAAGGGATGCACTGGATGGTACCACTCCGACATGCAAACTGCCCTGGGATGCAGCGGAGCTCTAGGGAAGAACAAGTTGTGCTTTAAGTGTTATATGTCTAGTCTTGCAGGGATAAATATTAATTATCTGTCACGTAACATACACAGTGAAGCGTATTGTACATACCCTCTGGATAACTCTGCTTGTTAAAAACAGCTTTGTTTCAGCTCACTTCTACGTTTTAAACAGCGTGTTTGTAGCTTTAACAGACAGGAGATGTGGCTTCCAGCACTTGGGAAGTAATTCTATCAGACAACTGCAGTAAATTCTTCCTGATAGCCATCACCACAACATTACCCATTTACCTCTTGCTGGGGCACTGAGGATTGCTTTTTCACTTTTCTCAGGACCAAAGGTCAACAAAAGTACAGTACAGTAGTTAGGCACTAGATTACCCAATTAGTTCAGAAATCTACTTCCATTACGTAGTCACTAGGCCTGTGCAAACGTCCAGCCTGGTTTAGAGCCATCTTATAGAACTACAGGTAAAAACAATTTCTATATCCATGATCCTGTTTTCACTTTTTAAACTTTTTTTTTAATGATTTCTCTGTAAGAAAACATCTTTTTCAAGAAACTGTTGATATCTGCAAACGTGTAGTTCCTGCTTCTGTAGCAGTAGTAACTGTGATTGTTATACTGTCACACCTCATTAGCATTATATAAAAAAGCTCTGAAAAAAAGCTGTACTACTTAATTCCATCTATCAAATGCCAGAACCTAATACTTAAGCTTCATTTGGTATCCCTCAAAATATTTTGCAGGATTAACAAAGTCACCTGTCCATAAATGAAGAATTCTAAGTTACTCCACAAGTCACCGCTAGTGTCCGTGGGCTCACTTCCACTTCAGACCATCACTACCATGTTGTAGTCAATCTGTCAGTTTTCCAAGCAATGCTTTGGAAAGATTTACCACATTTCCCTCTCAGCAAGGAGGAATAATAGTAATAACCCCAGCTAAGCCATGACTAGAGAATAAGCACCTTTTTAAAAAGAGTATCTTCATATAAAACACACTAATCCCTGATTTTTGAAAGAATCAATTATCTGTTTTGCAGTGAGAAAGCTCTAAAAGAAAATTTAAATTATGAGTATGTGTTTTATCATCCACTGTTTACATCCTAAGAGAAGAGCTGTAATTGCAATTACCTTCTTGAAACACACCTAAATGAAATCAAGTCAGAGGTCACATTTAAGTGTTCAGACACCAAGATCAGGCATAAAGGCAGTCATCACATACTCTCAATAAAAACTGTACCCATCCACCTACCAATTGGTATAGCATATTGATAATAGGCTTCTAATTTGATGTTAGACTAGATTCCAGTTCTAGTACTGGTTTCTCTTCAAAGAACAGACTTGCTTTCCCAGAAAAACAAAAGTGGGCACATCCTCTTAACAACCACCTACTCAGAGCAAACATTCAGGTCACAGAATGGCTAAGAACTCATGCAAGCCTGCCAGACTACTGATAGCAACAACAGAACGCTTAGACTGTTCTCACCCATTTAGAGTTTTACTCAGTCCAACAGCTAACAGTGAACAAACATGGGGGAAATGTACAAAAAAGAGAGGTCACCAGCTTAGGTTATCATGATTTCCAACCCCTAGAACAAAAATGAAGTTATTCGGTCCCAAGAGTGAAAGGAGGAATTTCATTATCACGGAAATAAAAAGTTTAGCTTCACTTATCCAGTTTAGCAAGAGAGAAAAAGTAAATCTATTTTGAAGTTATGAGGGGAAAAAATCCCAACAAACCAACCAAATAAACAAAAACTCAAACTGAAGTGAAAACTACTCAAATTTCAAGTTCACAGAAAAGCATCAACTTCTCAGCACATCACTTCAACTTCTTGCAACACTTCTGCACAATATCAGCAGATTTCTTAGAAAGTTCCACTATCGCAGCTTCATGTACAGAGTTTACGCTAGAGTCTGTGGTCAATATTTTAACACATGAAAGACTATCCAGTCCCAAGTTTCCAGTGAGTCCAACTGCAGTTGTGGCAAAATTCAATTAAAAATTCAATACTTTAGCCCTTATTTCTTTTTTTTCCCTACTTGATTGTAACAGAAGTCACACGCACACACTCTGTGGAGAAAGTTGTTCAGCAACACTGGTTTCACAGGCAGCATCCAACTACACGCCAACACACACAGGAGAAAAACAGTAAAGAATGCACTTGTCTCTCTCCAGGCTCATACATGCTACTACCATTTTACGTACAACTATGTATGACTGGCTCAGATAAAAGGATGACTCCATCCCAATACTATGGGCGTTTGAAAAATGCCACTTACGTGCTGTAATGTCATTACTTCCTGTACTACAAACACTCCTCTCTAAAGAATGTGGGTACATGGAAGAGTACAAAACACTTCTACTAAAACACCACTCAAAACAGCTGAAGAATTCCTCCCAAAGGAACCCACACTATGTCAGATGCACTGGTTATTTCAGACCAAGGAACATGAACTGCCACACAATTCACAGAATCACAACATAGTTTTGGTTGGAAAGGACCTCAGAGATTAACTGGTTCCAAATCCCCTTCCACAAGACCATGTCACTGTCCAGGGAGGGGCCATACACAGCCTCCCTCAGCAACCTGTTCCAGTGTCTCAGATTCTTAAGATCTAATCTAAATCTATCCTCTTCTAGCTTGAAACCATCCCACTCATCCTATCAATAGAGTCCTCACACAAAGTCCTTCTCCACCTTTTGTGTAGGTCCCCTGAAGGTTCCTGGAAGGTTCCTTTAAGGACCTCCTTAAGCCTTCTCTTCTCCAGGCTGAACAGCTCCCAATCCCAATTCCATCTCTGTCTTATGTTGTGGACTACAGAACTGGATGCAGCACTCCAGGTGAGGTCTCACAAGAGCAGAGCAGAGGGGGAATATCACCTCCCTTGACTTGCTGGTGACACTTGTTTTGCTACAGCCCAGGGCACAGCTGGACTTCTGAGCTGCCCTCACACATTGCCAGCTCATGCTAAGCTTCTCATCTACCAACACTCCCAAGTTGTTGTTCTCAGCGCTGTTCTCAATCCATGTATTCCAACCCAGACGCAGGACCTCACACAATTCTATTAAAGGGGGTGTAGAAAGTGACACCAGAAGAAATACTGCAAAATCAGAATCTTCATATTCCTGAACCCTGAGCCCATATCCCCTGAATCATTCAGCTACCTAAATCATCATGCAACTTCTGGAAGTGTTTCCTGTGAGCTGTTGTGGTTCTATTTACTGCCTATTGTGGTTTAGCACAAACAGAAACAAGATACAATCATCTGAGAAAATCTAACTGCCTCTCTCACTTGTGCTCAGGGTGGGATTGTACATACCCATGGGCCTCCTGGAGGACTGATGCTTAAGATCGGTTCTTTTGGAATTGGGTCTTCATGAAGTCCTCACCAGATGTACACCAATGGGGTATCATCCATCTAGACAAGACATGGCAGCAACTGGGCAACAGTGCCCAGGCCACCTGCCAACACCCCTCCCCTCACCATACAGCCCTGGACACCAGGCTCAGGGCTCCCATATCAGAGCATAGCAGCCAGTCAGGGCAGTCACCTTCAGAGGTAAAACGTAAGCAAAAGATAGATACAAGCCTATTGGGAACCTGCGAGATACTCAGCTATGAAAAAGAGAAATCTGGGAGCTATGCGGACACATAGGATAGGTGCTAGTCTCCATAGCCTAATCAGGCATTTCATTTCAGTACCCTATTTTTAAAATCAGAACAGCAGAAAAATTAAAACGCTTCAAGTCTGTGTCTCTACTGCAGAAAAGGCAAGTCATGCTGCCAGCAGCAGAATGGGATTCATGGAGACACATGACCACTAACAAACAGCAGCACAACACAAAGTAAATATTCATCAAAATGCAAGTAATTACTTAACACACACTCGGGCTTCATACTTTCCAGAAGCGTGCTAAATAAAAAGATTTCCAGAAGAGCTAAGTTTCAAAAATACCACTTATTTAGATAACCCACAGTGCTTATAGCTATTGATGGTTAATTCACTGAAAGGAAAAAAATGTCTTCAACCAGCATCTCTAACAGCACTAAACCCACATATACTCAACCAGCTGTTGAAGCAGAAACCTTTTCTAACTATTGAAAATACGAACTATATATAAGGACATGTTCAGCTACAGGCAAGCAACTGTTGGAACACAGGCACCAATACAAAATTAGCTAATGACATCTGCCTGGAAGTGAAAAAATGGAACTGCAACCACCTTCAGCATTCCCATACAATAGCATAAGTCACATCAGCAGTACTACAACGTACATATTAAATTCTAACATAAAAGGGCTCTTTTAAGGACCAGGTGCGATCTTTGCTACGTTACAGCACATTTAGTACACTGCAAATCTCAACTTAGAGCAATTAAATTCATCTGGCATTTGCTAGGAAGAAAGGAGGCATGAAAAGCGCTGGAAATAGCAGCAATAGTAGTTTTTTGCACTATGTGTCATAGGAACACACAACACGAAGTTCAAGCAGTGCGAGAACGTGAACACGCTTTGAGCAGCAAGGTGTCATTACACAGTCTCTTCACTTTATCGTATCAAAGCACTTTGATGATGTTAACCCTCAACTATCTTGTCAACCACCGCATCCTTCTGCCAGTGGTTACAACAAAGCATAGAAGAATCACACAGCTTGCCAAAGGCTACAGATGAGCCTGTGAACACAAGTCAGCTGTCCTGACTGTGCTTCCATGCTTTCACAACACCATCTTCTATAAAATGTAAGCAACCTGCCAGATCACAAGCACACCACCTCTATCTAAACAAAGGTCTCTTTCAGAAAAACCAACTAATTAAAAGCAATGTATTATCTGGAAACACTTAACACATCCTGTCTAGCATAGTTTATTAAGAATCTTGAACTGGCCAGAGGGAGCAAGAAACTCCTTATCGTATTACATAAAAAGAACAAAAATTGGAATCAGGTTCAGACCATGTATCAGTCCTGCAAACTTAATATAAAACCCAAGATAAAACTGAAGTGTCAACTGAAGGCCAGAATACCCAACATCAATCGGTTTGGGCATATTAGACAACATAACCTGCCCACAAACCACTTGCCTGAAAGAAGCCTTGCCAGAGCTACTCCTTGACCTGTAATGCGAATTTTAAAAGGAGAGCTTACAAAACATTTCAAAACTTAAAGAAATGCTAGAAGTTGCAGGCCAAATCTAAATAACCCCATACAAACAGTAAGTTTTCACCTTCTTTAGCTGCCAAATACTCTTTTCCTAAGTTAATCGATGACAGATGGGGGGAAAAAAAAAAAACAAACCAGATCTCTTTTATACAAGAAAAAAACTAAGTTTTCAAGGTGGATGCTTATGCAGTTCCAGAAAGGTTTTGTTCCAAAGATTTCCCCAATTACATGTCAAATACCACATTTCACAGCACTCATCGCAAATTTCAACATAGGGCTCAACTAGCTTTTTCTTCTCTTTTACAGCATACCATTTCCAGATTTTCTGCCAAATACTCAGAACAAATATTTACAACAAGCATTATCCACGGGAAAGACTTCATGACAGGTGAATAAAATACACACCGAGTATGCTTTAATTCCAGCCAGCTTCATGTGTTTCACAAAACAAATACCTTTTTGCCATTAGAAAAAGTAGCCAGGAAATTCTTTCAGGTTTAATCATCTCAATATTTCCATGCAATTGTGAACACTTTCACTCTGGAGCTTGAGTGCAACACACACTTGGTCAGCTTTGGCATTTGACCACCTGCAACCTGTTATTTTCTGCTTCAGTTTAAAGTCTTTCAAAGATGGTTTAGACCAGAACACCTGCCTGAATGTGAAATGGAAATAATTGCTTTTACATCTTTTTAATACAAGAGATAATGGATAATTACTCAAAGTAATTGCATTTGAAAGAAAGATAGAGAGGATCTACATGCAATATCCAAGACTGCTTTTCAACACATTAAATCTCATTTTAGAGTTTCCATTATCAAATCCAGACTGTAATAGGCACATGAGAGTTGAGTTCACCTCTCCAGTTCAGCTTTCCTAATCAAGTTGATCAGTTGCCTCTGAAAGAACAAACTTCAGATCGAATTATGCTACTGTTTGGCAATAAATACTGCCTGTAAAGCCTTAGGTGAAGATAAAAGTTTTCAAAAACTAAATTTCAACTTTATCTTTTCAAGACACTGAAGTTTATCATTACAGGAACCAGTGGCAAAAAGGAACACTAGGACACCAAATTTCTCCTAAAGCAGAAGCTTACCCCTGACAGACAGAAGAGTCTCCTAACAAACCATGTTTTCAATTCTGACATATAAATAACTAATGGGTACAAAAACCTTCATGCCTCGGCAAGTCACAATTTGAGGAGCACACATGAGGAGCCAGAACCATAAACTAAAGCCTCCTAAACATAAGCCTAAATGCACTAAATCTCTGATAGAGATTAAACTCACTGACTGCAGACACTCACTATAGAAGTTCAGGTTCATTTGTTTCAATGACTTCATTTCTCTTTTAATAGAGATTCACCAGCCAGTAAAGTCTGATACATTCAGATATTTTTTGATAGCTAAGAGGGATGCACATTAGACTTCAGTGTTCACATAGCATGTATAGATTTTAATCTATTTCACTTTTTAATACAAAGAAATTACACGTTTCATTCGCTACACTGTTTGTTCTTGTCTGCTGAGCTTCATTTGTATGGAAATTTATATTTGATTAAATGCTAGGTTTGCACATTTAACATTATTTCAATTACAAGCTATTATTCTGAAATGAATATACCAGAAGAGATAAGCTTGAAGTACACGGTTTAGTTTTGTAGGTAATACACAATGGCAGGTTTGTGTGTACTGGCTTACTTTGGTGACACTTCTCAAAGCTGGATCTGGTAAATCCTCTGGCATTATTTTTATTTACAGACTGAAGGAAAACAAAAACCAAAAATACTCATTGTCCCAAACCAGACAAACCAACCTGTAAGAGAATATTCCTTTCAGATTTCAAGAGGCAATTACATCTATACAAAGCTGATTAAACATTTACAAAAACTCTACCTACAAGTGCTTAGACTGGTAACTCCTCCATTCAAATTTTAACTTGTCCAACAGGTCCTTCTTATTTTATAATAGTGAACCTACATACTTAAGACCTGTACCTACATGTTGTGCAGTTTCGTGTTTTAATAGATTTAAGTATAATTGAAAACATGGGGTTTTTTCTTAAAAAAAAAAAATTCACTGTTTCAATACAACCTAAACTGCAGAAGCAAAATCAGACTCTAGAATCTTCAGGAAGAAATCCGACTCCCTCCTTAGCTCCTGGAGACTTTGCTCAACAAATGCCTGCAAACAAGTATCAGAAACACAACAAAAGGAATACCACACCCATCACCATCACAAAAACACATACTGCTCCATATCCAAAATTTATGCTCAAGAGAAAGCAAAACACAACCAGTATTCCTCTAGACTGGTATTTTTAAATCTTCAAAACATTCTTAATATTCCAAATACGATAATGACACAGTAGTTTTCTTCAATTAGTCCTCAGCAGACACATGAGAAAACAGTCCTTAAAAGTAGTCCCCTGCACTTGGAGCAGTTTTCTTAACTTGGACCTCTCTCAAGTTTACAGGTGAAGTTCACTGGAGCAGGTACAACACCTCACACAAAGCTCCTCTCCTGAAAACCCGCCAGCCTATACAGAGTGCTCCCGACCACTGCTCCCACTGCTTGTAGGGGCCAGAACTCAGTTACTGAACAGTTTTCAATGACAAAGAAGCCGAATGCATATTGCACTTCAAGGATGTTCCGACGTAGTCTTTGAACAAGTTTTCATGTTTTTAACTTGGTTTTGAGGTATCACTGATCCCACGCAACGGCTTTGTTCTCAGGCAGGTGAAACATACCTACATGGTACCTGCCCTCAGTAAAAACTTCTGAGATCTGAAGCTATCTATTCAACTCCCTGCAGGTTTCTTTCTGTCACTTGGTGAATCTTACTGTCATTACATATTTTATTACTACTCCACCCACCAGTGCATTCAGCAGAGCACAGTGAGTACACACAGCGCTTCATAAAAGTCACAGCAGGAGGCAAAAAAAACCATCCTATGATAACACTACCTTATTTTCAGAGAAGAAAACTATTTGTGAAGCTCAGACAATTACCTGTTCCATAGATGAGTTCATTACTTAAAGATTCTCAGTGAATCACAGAACATTAGGGATTGGAAGGGACCTTGAAAGATCATCTAGTCCGATCCCCCCTCCACAGCAGGATCACCTAGATCAAGTTCCTTCTCACATTTATGTTGAGCCTCCTATGTTCCAACTTATACCCATTGCCTCTCGTCCTATCACTAGATGACATTGAGAAGAGCCTGGTTCCATCTTTCTGACACCCACTCTTCACATATTTATAAACATTAATGAGGTCACCCCTCAGTCTCCTTTTTTCCAAGCAAAAGAGACCCATCTCCCTCAGCCTTTCCTTGGAAGGGAGATACTCCACTCTTTGTGGCTCTGCACTGGACTCTTTCCAGCAGTTCAAACTGGTTCTGTTTACTGCTCTTCAAATTAAAAGCATATAGAATAATTAAAATCCAGAATCCTACAGAAGACTTAAAAAGATGTAGAAGAACAGAGCACTCCATTTTCACATTCAACTCCACAGGAGCTGAAACGTTCAGCTGTTTATCTGTGCTACTGAAAGCGTGCCTGAGCACAACCCTTAGGCCATGTAGCTCTGGTTCATCACAGCCTGAGTATATGCAAGAAAGTATGAAAACACAACAGCACTTAGCACAGATCCCAGGGCTAAAAAGAAAAAACAAAAAGGCCCCTATACTACTCACACAGTCAAACACAACCCATACCTATTATTAAACTGAATTCCAGCTTATGAACATTAGAGATTCTGAAGTTATAATCCTCGTTTAGTAGGAACACATCCGTTCCAAAAAACAAATAAATACTACATGTAAGAGGCATTGCATTTTCCTCATGATCTCAGCATGCAGTTTCATGAAGTAATAAAAACTGTGACAGCACTCCATCTCAAAATTAAATCCTTAACGACTAATTCTAATGAACATTTTCTATTATTCTGTGTTCTGTCATATAAAGTTATGCTAGATGATCCTAACAACCAACAAAAGGTTTTACAGCAGGGTAAGAAACCGTAGCAGCCTCCTTCTCCTCACCCCTCTCATCGATATTATATCTACACCCTGCACGCGCTTGGAACTGACCCAGTTTCTCCCTGCTCTCAAGTGTCATTCACTGCAGTTCATTGTCTGCTTTGTCTGGAGGGCACACTCAATGCCAGTAAGGATTAATAAAAAGAAAAATCAAAACAAAACAGAAAAAAGCTAAGGCAGCACAAGAAACCCGGCACTCAGCCAAAGCAACATCAGAGCTTCTTGAATGGAAACCCTGGCTATGATTTCCTACAGCCTGGAAAATACAGACTTCGTGCATTATGAATGCGGACATTTACGCCTGAGATAGTCAAAACGTATTTCCCAACTCCCCAGAACTACTAAAACAAGACTTGCTACTGGAACTAAACCAAAATAATCCTGTGCATCCAGCAACACAGCGTTCCAAACCAAAACTGAGTTTATTTGGATTAGCAGCAAGAAACAGTTGTACAATGACAGTTAGGTAGACAACCAGAAGGGGGAAAAATGGCAAAGTACAGCACTGGCACAAACAGCTCAGTACAAACCAGACCAAAGCCATGGGTGTCCAAGAACCCTTTAATATGGCTCATAACTAAAGCACACAGATCCTCTATATCAACAACCTTCTCGGAAACTTTAGATATTTGTATGTGAGACTCGTTTTAGTACAATAGTGGCAAGTGACCTAAAATACACTTGTGTGTCTTTTAAAATGTGCAGTACAAGCTTTGAAAGCCTCAAGCCTGTATAAGGAGAGAAACTGATGACTGCTTTGGATTTCAGAGGGCAGGAAACCCACGGGTGGTTTGCAGTGTTCAGCAGCTGGCTGCCTGCACACCTGTATCTCGCACTGTCACCATTGTCACTAGGGCAGGGTGGCTTCACAGCTGGCATTGGAAGGAAGTGGTGTGCTGAGGTAACTGAAACCTTGCAGGAGACCCTGCAGGACTCCAACCGTCCTCATGCCACAGGATGCCTTACAAACAAAGGTGACGTGGGGAAGGCACGGCAGCGTCTGACATGAAATCAGTAGTGTCAGGCAAAGGAAGCAGAGGGACACAGGAGACAAGCCCATTAGAGCCTAGGTTTTATTAAAACCCACTGCTTCTGAAACATGCTCATGAGTGTTAAGAAAACTGCATTATTTCTCACACAGAATTTAAATACAGCCATAGGCACAACATACCAACCCTGCAGACAACTGCAATAAAGAAGTCCATTAAGAAGGACACCAGAATTTAAATATTCTGCAAGTCGTCACTTCTGTCCAGAAAAGAGCACCATCTCAAATGGTACCTTCTCCTCTACAATCCACAATGCAGGTTGGGACAGATAGATTTATCCCACAGACACCATAAATAATTAAACTACCTGTGTACTTTGGCTTAACTACTTCAAATTCAATCCTCACCTCAAACTTTCACCTTCCTCTAAATACAGCCTTGTTGTAAACAAGATCCTGATACTTCACTACAGCTAATTCTCTGAAACATAACAGAATGCCTCAGGTTGGAAGTGACCTCGGAGCTCATCTACTTTACTCTCACCCAGAGACTCTGCTTTCTCTCAATTTTGCGTGTATTCATTGCTGCTTGTTTAATCTCTACTAATAGTATCATAGAATGATTAAGGTTGGATGAGACCTACCTATAAGATCATCAAGACCAACCACCAACCCAACCCCACCATGCCCACTAAACCATGTTTCACGGCGTTAGATCCACGTGTTTTTTAACACCTCCAGGGACAGTGACTCCACCCCTCCCTCGACAGCCTGTTCCAACCCCTGACCACTCTATCTGCAAAGAAATTGTTCCTATGTCCAATCTAAACCTCCCCTGGGACAGCTTGATGCCATTTTCTCTTGTCCTATCGCTAGTGATTTGGGAGAAGAGACTGACCTCCACCTCTCCAGAACCTCCCTTCAGGTAGTTTTAAAATGTTGTAAGGACTCCGCTCAACCTCCTTTTCTCCAGACTAAAGAACCCCAGTTTCCTCAGCTGGTCCTCATAAGACCTGTCCCTCCAGGCCCATTCAGTGGTCTTGTTACCCTTCTTTGGACATGCTCCAGCATCTCAAAGTTCTTCCTGCATTGAGATGCCCCAAACTGAACACAATACTCAAGATGAGGCCTCACTAGTACAGACTACAGGGTACTTCCAGACTATTTCCCCTCTGATATGTGGTATTCACAGAAGATCTCACATAAGTTGAAGTTCTCCATTAGAACAAGAGGCTGAAGATTGCAAGACTTGTGCCAGCAACCTGCACAATGCCGCATCTATCTCTTCATCCTGGTTGGGTGGTCTATCGCAGACTCACACTAGGATATTCACCTTGTTGGCCTTTCCCCTCATCCTTATCCATAATCACTCAACCTTATCATTAGGCTCATGGATTTTTTTCCCCACACAAAATTCATTTCACTTCAGAAGGATCACCAGGAAAAAAAGCTGTATTCCATTTGACAAACTGTAGGTATAAAAATTTAAAAAAGGCTGAAAACCTACAAAGGGAAAAAAAATCCCAAGCTTTATATGAACTATACTAGTATTTTCTTTAGCTCAGATTTCAACAAGAAGTGTATTCAGAGGAAACACAACAGGAGCAATTCAAGAGCTGTCAGGGTAATCACAGAATAATCAAGGCTCATTTGCAGCCACCACTGTGTGGAAGTAGAAGCCACCAGATTTCATCAGCATTAGTTCAGAAGCCCATTTGCTTTCAACAAGAGAACACATGTTCCTACTTTGCAAGAAAACAATGACGTTAATATCTGATATTTTAATTTTTTTTTCCCTGTACAGGATTCAGTACTACTAAAGTATATCCTGATGTTCAGCACTCGAGCAACCTCAACAAATCTAATGAAAAACACACAACTTAAGGCCAGGCATGTATTTAGTATACCTTGCCGGATTCAAACACTGCAGTATCTTTGATGCCAAAGAGGTAACAAATTCCTACCTATAAAGTTGGTATATTTAACTGCTCCACTCTTTAAAAACATCATTTCATAATTTCAAAACTAAAAGAACATTCAAGAAGCTCTCTGTGGGGCACTAAGGAAGGTCTTGGTCTTAAACAAGAAACATGGTCTTAAGAACCTAACAGATGACAGAATCTTAGAATGTTAGTGGTTGGAAGGGACCTCCACAGTTCTAGTCTAATGCCCCTGTCAAAAGGAGGATCACCTAGGACACACCACACAGGAATGCATCCAGAGGGGTTTGAAAGTCTCCAAAGACAGTCCACCACCTCTCTAAGCAGCCTGTTCCAGTGCTCCATCACCTTCACAGTAAAGAACTTTCTCCTTATGTTGAGGTGAAACTTGTGTTCCAGCTTGTACCCACTGCCCGTTTTCCTATTACATGGCATCACTGAAAAGAGACTGTCCCTTTCTTCTTTACATCCCTAGAGATATTTGCAGACATCAGTAAGATTCCTCTATCAGCCTTCTCTTCTCCAGACTAAACTGCCATTGTTCTTTAGCCTCTTTAACACAAGAGAGGTGTTCAAGTCCTTCACTGGGATTCTCTCCAGCAGTTCCCTCTCTTTCGTGAACTGGAGAGCCCAAAACTGGACAGAGTACTCCAGGTGTGTTCTCATCACGGCAAAATACAGAGGGAAGAGAACTTCCCTTGGCCTTCTCAGCCACAAGCATACAGTGCTGTCCCATGGACAACTTATTATCTACCAGGACTCCAAAGTCCTTTTCCATGGAGCTGCTTTCCAGCTGGGCAACTCTTAATCTGTACTGGTGCATAGTGTTGTTCTTCCCCAGGTGCAGGACTCAACATTTGTTCTTGTTCAACTTGATTCTGTATCGCTTTGCCCAGCTCTCCAGTCTGTCCAGATCTCACTGAACAGCAGCACAGCCTTCCAGTGTATTAGCTAGTCTTCCCAGTTTCATATCATCAGCGAACTTGCTAATGGTCTGTAGTTACCTGGGGTCCTCCTTCTCACCCTTTTTGAAGACTGGAAGTGATACTGGCTTTTTTCCAGTCCTCAGGCACCTTGCCCATTCTCAACGATCTTTCAAAAATGATGGGGAGTGAAGAGCAACAACATCAGTCAGCTCTCTCTATGCAATCATTGGTGCATCCCATCAGGATCCACCAGACCTGTGCATGTTCAGTTTACCCAAACAATCTCAAACCCAATCTTCAGTAACTAGTGGAGAGTCTTCTTTCCTCCAGGCTTGTTCCCTTACTTTCAAGGTCTGGAATTCCTGAGGGCTCGTCTTAGCAGTCAAGACTGAAGGAAATGCAACATTCAGCAACTCTGCCTTCTCTGCATCCTCTGTTATCAGGGCTCCCCCCATCATTCAGCAGTGGGCCCACTGTTCCCTTATTCTTCCTTTTACCATGGATGTATCACAGAATCACAGTATGCTACAGGTTGGAAGGGACCTCGAAAGACCATCTAAGTCCAACCCCTCCCTGCCGGAGCAGGGTAAGCCTACAGTACTGTCTCAAGATGTCCTACATGGGGCTTGAACCCATGACCCCAGGAAGTCAGAGTCCTATGCTCTACCAACTGAGCCAGCCAGGTGCCCGATGTATTTAGAGAAGCCCTTCTTGTTCTCTTTCACCAACTCTGTCAGATTGCCCTGGCCATTCAGTCCAGGGAGGTAGGAAAGCTGCACATGAGCACTTTTTAAATGCAGGTCACACTAAAAACAGCTTTCATTTTTTCTTTACATCTTCTACAAGACTTGATGAGCAAGCAACTCAAACACTTAAAAGCAAAAACTCAATATAGAGAAATGTTCTGACCCAGAACATGGAAAACCAGTTTTATCCTTTGCATAGTAGCTAGTGCAGTGGCTGTCACAGGCTGGAGCAAACAGTTCATGCTTTGAATAACATTTCCCCCGCTCAGCTGAAGACGAACACAGCAGGAATTAAGCCAATGTCAGTCACTGCCAAGTTTGTTCACATCGTACAACAGAATGCTTTTGTCTTCCAGGTTAAACAATACCTGAACAGAAATTTCATATATCAAACCACAAAGATTAATTGTTTCATCTGAAGACAGCAAACAAAAGTCAAACCCATTTATTAAAAAAACCCACTTAACCCTTTAGGAGTGCTGCTGTCATTTCCCACACCTTCTCACAGCTCAAGTACTGCCAGCACTCCTCAGCCAGCTTGTATTATGCATGTGTGTCAGGTACTATAGTATTAAACTTAATGATCTTCGCCTTTTTTTAGCTGTCACATCAAAAGAAAATTGACATTCAATTCCTCTATTGCTCAGAAAGACACAGATGAGCACTCATATACTTGGGACATTTCTCTTCAATTGACTTACTAACAAGATTGAAGGATAATGATCCCGATTCATTTTGTGCACTTGCATCTCACTCCTGCAAGACCCTAAACATTTTATAAACATTTTTCCAAGACCTCATTAAAATATAATTACATAAAGACACTCTACTTACCATTAAAAAGCAATCTGTTGTAACAAATAACTTCCCAAGTTCAACAGAGAACACACAAATGCAGTTCTAACCACCATTTGATTAAAAGAATTTGCAGCGTGGTTTAGAAGTTTAGTATAGACAATATTTCTTGGATAGAAACTCCACAGAAGCAGGCGTTAGAAGCAGGACTGTTTCCTTTTAAAGTGCATAAAACATGTTAATTTTAAGTTAGAATAAACTTATTGTTTTAAATTGCTAAAGAAATGTTAACATAGATGGAACACAAGACACTGAAGGACAAGCATGACTCAGTTTTATGTAAAATTTTTCTCAGTCATACAAACATGATGCTTGATGCATACCCTCATATCACCCCATCAACCTTCCCATAGATCTGAGGGGAGAGCTGCTCACCCACTATAAACCTCAGCTGCTGCAGTATTGCCCACTCTGCAATGCAGATTGGAGTTTGAAAACACAAATACTTTGGAGGCTCAGCATTTGAAACCAACATCTGACGCTCCCTAAAGAAAACATAGCTGTAGCCAGCCTAAAACACCCAGCATTCTTCTACCAGGAACAACACCACTTAACTCTGTTAGCTTTGATTCCCACTCATTTAGCTGGGTACCTCAAGCAATTGGTCTCATAGCAGTAAAAGGAAACCCAGCAGAGAAAGCATATGAAAGAGAAAACACAGAAGAACAGTTACACAATTTAAAATCACTGTGTTAAAGGACAAAAGAGGAGGGAACATACCATGAGCAGCGACCAAACGCTAATTCTACATTTCTGCCCCCTGAGCTGGCTGACAATTGTCAAGCACTAATCAATAAACAGAAAGGAAGCTAAATATAATGGTTAGATGAACCAGTTCTAATTTTAATTAGGTGGGAAGTTGAGTATTATTTTGTTTAGCTATAGTTAATGAGGTAACTCTCAATTTCCATTAAAACAGTGTTTCTAAATAATCAAAATGGCATTATACACTAATATTAACTTCATTAGGAGTTCACATAGCAAATACTACTAAAATGCTGTTCATCAAACCCAGAATTATCAGGCTGACCCTTAATACAAAAAGTTTACCATGAAACTACAAGATGCTAGAGGACTTCACTGATTGGGGAGTACAGATTAAAGGTTAATCCCAAACTTATGTTTTTAAGCAACTCAGCCGCTACAGTTCTGCTACAGCTAATCAATTACCTCATTACACAATCTGTGACTTCTCCTCTGTTCAGTAGGTTCTCTATAAAAACACCAGACAAGTACAAGGAAAAATCACTGAGTGTTGTCAAGCACTGGAATCATAGAATCATTACGGATCGGAAGGGACCTCGAAAGATCATCTAGTCCAATCCGCCTGCAACAGCAGGATCACCTAAACCAAGTCACACAGGAACCCGTCCAGTCGGGTCTTGAACATCTCCAGAGAAGGAGACTCCACAACCCCCCTGGGCAGCCTGTTCCAGTGTTCTGTCACCGTGAAGAAGCTGCTCAAGACAGTGGCAGAGTCCCCACCGCTGAAGGGATTTCAAAGACATGTAGATGTGGTGCTGACATGGGACATGGCTTAGTAGTGGCCTGGCAGTGCTGGACTCAATGATCATAAAAGGTCTTTTCCAACCTAAATGATTTTGTGGTCTTGAATGGTACATAAACCCTTCCAGAGTGTGAAAAGCTGGGCAGGAAAGGGCACTGCTAGGCATCCACTGTATTTATCAATGTTGAAAACTGGTCAGGCCTGGCACCCAAACACTTGAGGAAAGTGTCAATCTTTTCTTTACAATTGCAGCATAAGAGAGACGTGTGCACAACACTGTACTTAGACAGGAATAAGCTGCAATTGTAGAACAAGTAACAGACTGGCAACTACATTTACCAAAAGAATCTGGTGCTTGGAGTCTTTATCACTGGAAATCATTAAAAAAATGCCAACACAAATATCCTTCAGGAATTGCCTGGGTCTGCCAGGCTTTGTTTTGGGACAGTAAGATGGATAACCCAATCTCTTAGCACCCCTTCTAGTCAGAACTTTCTATCAGTCTACAAAGAATAAAATATGAACAAGCGTTTTCCCATCATGTGCCCTTGATATTGCACAGGCAAAAATCAGCAGAGGCTCTCATCAAGTCTGTCACTAGTCATGACCTGGATTTTTCCTATCTCAAGGACTTCCTTGTTCAGGCTATCATTGCAAGAACCCCCTCAGACACTTATTTCGTATTAAACTACAGAACAAACTCAAGCACCCATGTTAACCCCTAAAGGGCAGAAACAGTGATGCCACTGAGCTATTTCCATCTGCTGTGGCCACATTTCAGGGATCAGAAGCTCAACCGAGGGAACAACAGCAAGTTCTGCTGATCACAAAATAAGGTACTTATGTGCATCCCACTGGATAAAACAAGACCTTACAAAAGTTGCAAAAAAATCACTGTGTAAAAACCCAGAGACTTGGTCACTACTCTGATGCGGACCATACCAGTAGTTAGTACTCTAATATTACAATTCGACATCAAAACCAGTCCTTACAAAGCTAATTCCAGGGGATGGAACAACTCATGAAAGTCTTGGCTGGTTTTCTGATGTTCACAGAGGAATTTTACACCATTCATACCTAGGATTTAAAACTGTCTCTGCAAGCTAGTTGTCTCTCTGCTCTAGACTACTGAGAAAGAAGAAACATTTCCACCTCTGCCTCCTCCAATGGAGAGAGGCTGCAGTAGCACAGCTATCACTTCCTTTCCATCACTTCTGCTGTTCTAACCTAGTCTTCCTCTACTCGTAGCCCTACCATGAGGGCTTAGAGAGTCGTGTGTTTGAAAACGCCCAGGTTCTCCTCCTGTTTTGTTACTTCTCAGAAACAGCAAAGCATGCAAACAGCCCTCTGTCTCCTGACTCCTTTCTTCTCCTTTACTTTGTAACCAAAGCTAGTAGCAAACCTACTTGCACCTCAAAAATTTTGCTTTATAACTAACATCAGGAATTACCAGTCTTAAAGTATCAGACCCACGAAAAAGGTCTGATACCTTCTGCCTCATCTCTCCACTACCCGGACTGCAGCCACAAGAAAGCCTTTTCAAATCTACCAGCCGTGCTCTGCAACTTGTAACACCAGCAAACAGCAGAGCACAGAAACACCAGGACACTGACATATGACAGCAGGAAGGAAAAAATACCAACATAAAAACCAGTAGACTAGAAGTAATGGCAAGAGAGTGGAACATGAGGCTGAAGACAGGCCACCTCTACTCTCAGTAAAGCTAACTGAGGAGGTGTGATAAAAACCCTACTGTCCCTCACACCACCAGGGAATTCAGCTAAGTACAAAGACAGGGACTGTAGTTAGCAATGACATAGAACTGAATAAATATTACTTAGCACATCCCTCACTGAGGTAGAGACAGTGAACAAAATAAGGGTTTCCATTTGCCTGTCAATGAACTTCCCTTAGAGCAGCAAAACACTGGGCCCAGGTGGTGTTTTAGGATGGATATATTAGGCACTCCAATTAACCAACACAATTTCACTAGCCAAAAGCAGACACAGCCAGCTCCAGCACACAAGTCGTTGACTGTGGGTTTGTTTAGATTTCTGCTCTGAGCAGCTCTGCCTTGCATTCAAGATCTTCAACTTTTGATTAAGCAACAAGAAAAAGCTGTCAGTCTGAACCCCTGAATGACTGTGTTGTGTCAAGATACCAACACCCTACCTGTGAAGGTGCAACCAGCAGCTACAAGCAAGCAAACACTATGATGTATGAGAAGTTCAAACTGTAACCTAATCATGTGTGGCTTTTTAATCAGATCACTTGCGCTGGCAAGTTTTCCTAAGCGCTGCCGATTCAGTATGCTGAGCAGAATTTTTAAAAACAGAACTTGGGTAATAAAATTGCTTCCTCTAGCAAGCTTTGAAGTGGAGGGGAAAAAAAAGCTGCAAGAAAGAGAACTCAATTGGCTTTTAGCTGCCTGGCAAATGCTCCAATAAGCAAGCCTGATGACCTACATTCACAGGGCTCTCTACTAAACCACTATTACAAAATCCAATATAAAGCCTGACCACGTTTTAAGTGTTTTCCATTAGTAAGCAGCAGTATCTTAAGGGAAATATGAAAACATGTTATTGTCTTTAGGTATGATGATCTAAATTAATCCTCTAAACACTATACTGAAACATGTCATCCTAATCCTTCCAGACTGTTTAAGTTCCTGACGTTACATAAAGAAAGGCACTGAAAACTTTGCTCTGCAATGGAATGTTAACCAACTTCTCAAACTGTGCTGCAAAACAGAACTGATAAGATTTTACATCTCTGGCGCTCTTCTGACAACTGACAGAAATGCACTAGCATTCAGAAATGGCCTAAATCCAAGCAAGTGGCAGCACAGTTTATTGGGACTCTGTTAACACACTACTGAAATATTTCATCACATAAAGACAACAGCTCTCAGCCAGTTCATCAGAGAACCTGAAGCAGATGTTTTGAGTTGTCCCAGAAAACGTATTATTAACCCAAGCCCTATGGTGGTAAATTTCTAACAAAACAAGTGTCTGAACACCAGATATAATCAATTCAATAAGTGTTTAAAGGAAGTATTAAGTTAGTCCTTCACTGTACACCCACAGAGCTGGGAGTCTGATACATTCGGCTTTAATTCACATTAGCAGCTTCCAAATACATAATGACTAACACAACTCAAGGAGAAATGCCCTGCTTTAAAAACACAAGAACCTCTTTCAACAACGCACTATAAAGCAGGCAACTAGCCGGAACAAGCAGCTTATGGTCAAAACAGCTAGAAAGAGAAAAAGAGAAACTCAGAAGCAAAAAAAAAAAAACCAATCCAACCATAAATTCTCAAAGGCATAAAATAACCATTAAATCTGCAGGCTCAGAACATTCTAACTACCTTTGATACCTTCAGGAACCCAGGTCTACATATCCAGGGCTGAAGTCATGGTATGTTAGATGTACCTGATGCTGTTAGTGATGGCAGTAGAGTAAATCAGCCATGCAACCAAGACAAAAAAAAAAAAAATCAGGAAATTAAAGAGAAATTTTAATAAATTTCCCTCCCAGTTTACTAAAATGCATAAAAATAATAGGTACATGTAAAAACACAGCCTTTCGATCTGTCTGAAGAAATACTGCAGCTGAGGAGACTTAAATGGTTCTAGTTATCTGAAGAACACAGCAAGAACTTGGGTACAAAGCTACTGCCAAATTAGCATAGAAGTACAAAGTGTGTGATTTGCTGGGATTGAATTGTGAAGAGACTACACATTGATCTCAGAGTACATAAAATCTCCCATCACTCTGCAGCATACATCTGATAGCTGTGAATACAGATAAAAGTTAAGCAAGCAGCACATCTTTTCTAAACCAGCAAGACAGTTGCTACAATATACAGGTTTCAAGAAGCAAAAATAATAACAACCACTAGAAACATAAATTCTAAGTCCAAACACGCTTCTCAAAAGAAATCCATGGACCTCTCAAAAAAAAAAAAGAAAACTAGAGGATTCTTCACCACTAAATAATATTTTGGTCTGTACATCTGCTGTACTTGCATGAACCAGATTTTCCCTATTTGCAGCTTGTGCTCTGTGATCAACGTGCTTACTATTTAATCTCCTGTGATCTGTTTGAGACTGTAGATCCAAGATATTAAATGAAGCAAGAAAAAAAAGCAGAAGCAAAGATGTGAGGCCACCTTGAAGTAGCTCTTTGTGAAGAGGAAGGAGAGGCATCACCATGGACAGCTCAACCATCACACTCACCCAGAGCCTCCAAGGAAACAGGATGGATGAGCATCTTCTATATGGAATTCAGAAATTCCTCATACAGCAAGGAATTCCAGCTGTAACACCACACCCAGCTAGATGACTTTGCACCAGGTTCAGGAATACGTATGCATATGGAGTTCCACAGAGGAATCCTAACACTACAGGTTTCAAAACCCATGGTGCATGAGCTGAGCAGATCACAGTCAGGGTTTGTTCATAAGAAGGGTGCTTTTGCCTTCAGCAGAAGCTATAGCATCATGAGTCTTTACAGCAGATACATTAAAGCACCACTGAAAAATAAAATCATTTACCCTAAGCAGTAAACCTCTGTGAGCAACTTATCTTCATCCGTTGGGATTCAGCCACTGACAGATTTGATACCAAACTGGGGCAACATAATATGGAAAATGCCATTTTCTAATTTCACAGAGGCCGCAATGCTCAACATCAACAGAATTCAGGGTCAAGGCTATCCACCTGTAAAAGTACACAGCTATGAGTCTCTGCTGAGCCTTTTCAGCCAGCGGATCAGCTGTCTGCAGCGCTTTGCACTAGCTACATCAGAAGTTGCTTGCAATCGGTTTTACACAGTATCCTCTCCCACACAAAAGCCTCTAGCTTTAATAATACTTGATTAGTAACTTTTGACTACTTAAGGACGTATCATAAGCCCTATATGTACAATGCACTGCCAACAAAACAACCTCAAACAAACAAAGCACATGGAGCAGTTTCACCATCTAAGTTAGTTACTTCAGTAAGACTGCTGACACTGACCCAAACTGTATGTCAGCTGTACTGGGAACTCCTTATATGCAGTTATATGCTGTTATGTTTTATTAGTCTGGGTCACAAAGTTATTTTGAAGCAGAAAACCCAAAGGAATTTAAAAGGAAACCATCACTCTGACTCTCCTATTTACAGAGGAGCAAATATCACTCAGGAGCAGTTACAGAGTGCTGTGGGAGGACAACTACAGAACCACAGAGCCACTCCACGCAGTTCACACTTGGGATTATTGATGGTCTTGGCAAGAGCAGCTCCAAACACACAAGGGCTCTCACAAGCTCCAAGCAGGTTCAACACCCAGAAATAAAGTCCACCTGAGCAACACCTAAATAAGCTGTAGCTTTCAACCAGCAAAGACCAACCATTTCCCCAAAGTTTTAACATTTTAAGGAGCGTGTAAGCAGCTAGCACATAAACTCCATCACCAAATTATTTCCTTAGAGGAAGCAAATCAGAACTAGGAGAACGGCACTGGAACCAAGATGCAACAGGGAATCTTCTCTCTCTGACAGGATCGAACAGCACTTTGAAAGCATCTTCTCCTGTTGGGAGCCGAGGCCCAAACACTGAAGTTGGTTAAGTAAGAAGCACCTGAAAACTTTGTTATCCTGCCACCACATTTCCCCTCCTCGTTACTGTAGGGTTATGGAGTTTTCTGTCGGAGCTTTCAAACTTTAAAATCCAAGTTTTTACATAATCTCTGGGTTGTCTCTACACCCGGCACAAGAGACCTACCTTCCACCCCAGTGCCCAGCGGTTCTCGTCTCTTTTTTAGAAGCATAAAGAAGCGGCAGAGACGCCATCGGTTGAACCCCACCAATGCCCGGGTGGGCTTTGGGCCCTGGCGGCCCCCGAGCTCTTCTTCTCCCGCTGGGGTCAGCACCGGCTCCGTCCGCGACGCCCAGGGCTGCGCTCCCTACAGATGGGCCCCAGGCCCGCTCTGCCGTCTGGAGGAAGCCCCAGTGCCCCCCGCACCTCCATAGCTACGGGCCCGGAACCCACCCGGGGGCTGAGCAAGGAGAAAGAACCGCCCCCCCTCAACAACCGGCCCAGCCCCACCGGCCCTACCTGGCCGCAGCGGCTCCGTGATGCTCAGCACGAGGAGGAAGAGGAGAAGGAAGGTGCCGCTGTCCGCCTTGGGCACCATTTATCCTCCGTTCATCCTCCCCCACCGCAGCGCCACAAACCCGCGAGGAGGGACGCGAGGAGCGGCGGGAGGAGGGGCCAGGACCCGGCCCGTTGGGGGCTTCTGTCTGCACTGAGATCTACCCGTCCCGCTTCCGCCGCCGCCCCGGGCGGGAGCCAGCGGCCCTGGCTGCGGCGGCGGCGGCGGCTGCAGCGGGAGCGGCGCGAGCTCGGTCGGCCCCACACTGAGGCCCCTCGCGGAGCTCCGCCGACGCACAAGATGGCGACCGCGCCTCCCCGTCGCCTTCCGCCCGCGCCGCCACGCCCCCGCCCCTCCGCGTCCCTCTCGGCCAATCGACGACGGGGGGTGGGGCCTAGCACCAGGGTCTAAACAGGCCCCGCCTACCCACGGAGGCAGGCGGGGCTGAGACGGGTAGGGAACTGAGGTGGGGGCACGTGCGGCTCCCCGCGGCCCCCTGGACGGGCTCTGCGGTTCCACCGTGACCGCACCCGTCCCTGCGGCATACCGGGACGCCCCAGCGGTGGACTCTACCGGTCCACTCCGTCTTCACCAGGGTGACCTCCGCCAATCACATCTGTCCCCCCGGGACGGCCTTGCCCAGTCACCTGTGTCCTTCCAGGACAACCTTTCCCTGCTCCCAGCCCTGGTGGTTTTTCCGGCTCACCTCCATCACCACCGAGGCTTTTTCCCATCTCCTCCATAACAGCCTCCTCTGTTCCCCAGGACAGCCTCTCTCTGTCCATCCATTCCCTCTGCCACAGCAGGGACTTCCCAGTTCTGCCACCCTCCTTGTCCCCATGGCACCAGTGCAAAGGCCCAATAGGCTCCAAGTTTGACCACCCTTTGCCTCTTCCATTAATCCACTCCCCGCCATGGGGTGAGCCAGTCTCTGCTTTCAAGCACAGGGGTAACACCAACAAGCAGCACCCAGTGTAGGGACATCCTCACAAGCAGGACCCCATGCGATGTCTCCCAGCAGAGCAGCAGTGCCAGAGCCAGCTGGTGTTTCCATTTCCCCTGGAAACACTGTTCCCAGGCCCAGCCAGAGAGGAAATGTGTAAAGAAAACTAACTGTGTGGCTCAGCTTGTTGCTGATGGCCTTGTAAGTGACAAGTGCCTGTAGGAATTTGACCCTGGGTGTTGCTGCACATCAGGCAGGGTGGTGGCTGTCTCTGCCAGGGAAGGAAGCACCACTGGACCCAGTGCTGGGAGTCAACCCAGGTGGCATTTCAGACAAAAAGGCAGCTTTACCTTCAACACCAGTTCTCAGCTTGAGCTAGAATTTCCTCTGCAACTCGAAGCAAAGCAGTGGTGTTCAAGCAGCCCTGGGCACTGTGGATGCCCTACAGCAGCTGCTGGGGTTGGCTGGAACTTCCCTCTGCAGGGATTTCCAGCTTTCCAGTAAACCCTGTTCAGAGTCAACCTGGGAAGATGTGTGGGAAGTGTTGATATTTCCATAACGCTTACAACACAGTGTTTTCCACTTTGACACTACAATTTGAAGTTCTCAAATGAAACATTGAAATTGCAATAGGGACTGTTTTAACCCAATCATACACGCTACTCCCTGTTAATCCAAATTACTCGCTGTACCTGGCAGCACACCTTCCTCAGGGGTATTCCCTATGGATGTAGAGGTACTTCTGGTCTCAGAGTGCTCCAGCTTCCTCCCAGCCACCACCTGGGACGGTGCTGGCTGCTGACTTGTGGGTAGGGGGATGAGGACTTCTGTGGATTTTCTGGGGTACTCACTGCCTCCGGCCTCACAGGAGCTGTTGCTGTGCTCAGGTCAGCAGCAGTAGGGAGATGCTTTTCCCAAAGCTAAATATGAGGTGCAATTTACCAGTATGAATCAGTGCCTGCCAAGAGCCAGGAATGGTTGTTCCCTGGATCTGGAATAGCAGCGGGCATGAGGTATGGGTCCCTTGCCTGGAGCCGAGAGCCTTGTGGGGCCCCAGGAGGGCTGCAGGACTGGTGACACATGCCTGGGGGATCCACTGGAGTGCATCACAAGCAGCAAGGGGCTATATAAAGATTTAGACCAAAACCCATTTTGCCAGCTCTCAGGGACTGCCAAATGCTGTCACAAACCAAATGTCTGTGGGGACCTGACACATGACAGCATCCTCCTGCACGAAGGCAACCAGCATCAAACTCCCCAGCACTGTTCCTCCCAAAGGACACAGACTTGGGGGGGGGGCTGTTCTCAGCCTGACTTCCAGCAACCCAGCTGCACATACCAACCCCAAACTAATCCAGGACATTCTTTATTTACCCAGAGCCCAAGACATCCAGGGTTTGAGCACTACACTGCACACAACATGCAAAGAACTGCCCTGCAATGCCTTCACTGTGAGAACAGGGCACAAGCTGCTTGTCCCAAGACCTCATTTCCCCACAGCTTCTCACCAGCTCTGAAAAGAAATGTCTCCAGAGCTCTAAGCCAAGCACTGCAACCCACATAGCACCCTTGAGCAAAGGGGCAATAACCCACCCAGCCACATGGCAGCACAAAGGTGAAGGCTCAGAAGTACCTGTTTCCCTGGGCTATGCCAAGTGGTGTAGCACTGGCAGAGACCAACACCAAGGGACTACCAAAGCCAGGGAGGTGCAAGGCAGCTCCAAGCCCCCAGGCAAGAGGTCAAGGCCCCAGGACCGTCATCAGGAGAAGCCAGGAGCATCATGACGCCTGGGAGAGGTGAGGACAGAGCATGCTGGTGAAAACAAGCTAAGCACCTTTGCCCAGGGCATGCAGGAGGAGCCATGTCCCAGGCACTCCTGGTTTCCTAATGGGAACAAGTGCTCTCTAATCAGTGAGGGCACAGTACATGTGCCCAAAAAGCAGTGGACAAAAGCTGCCATGCCTAGGAGGAGCAGAGGGAAAGGGCTCAAGGAGAGGGCAGCCAAATCCAGCTCTCGCCATGACTCTGAGCTAGGGGTCAGCAGTGATGAGCTGAGATTGGGGCAACAAATGCAAATATAAGGAAGTAGGACTTCTTTCAGTCCTCACTCCCCTGGTTAAGTGAATCCACTTCTTTTACTTCTGCAAAGAAATAGCCATATCCTCCAGAACAAGCGTCTCCAACCACAACTTCCCCTCTGAGCTGGTTCAGAGAAGTCAAAAGCTGCACAAAGCAAACCTCAGCCCTTACTGGAGTCTGCTTTTTGTGGGTGCAAAGATGCAGACCCTGTGCAAGGGCTATCTTTGCCGCAGGGAAGTGCTCTGGGACCTGAAGGTGAAGTGTACAGCGGGGGAGCCGGTGCTTTGGGGAAGTCCTGTTGCAGATTCATCTCCTGTTACAAGACTCAGAGGGGATCAGCAATACTAAGCTAGAATGCAGCCTCTTGAATCTAGACAGTGACCCCACCACTCCCCAGGCCACTACAGCTCTTGGCTCAAAGCAAGGTGTGGGGTGATTCTGAAAGTTTCTCTTCTTCCTTCCTCTCTTTGCAAAACCCTGGGTTGCTCCTTGTCTGCTGCTTGGCATTTTCTTACCTGTGCCCCCAAAGAAGTCACCTCTGCTGCCATCAGTCATTTGCTTCTTTGCACCAGAACCTGCCTTGTCTGTCAACAGTCCAGCAATTCATCCCCAGTCCTCACCGGTTCTTTGCTAGCGATTCTTGCAACCTTCTCTTATTACCTCCTGCTGTTCACCTATCAGCCACAGCCCCGCTCTTTCCCATGCACTTGTAAGAACAAGAATCTCTTACGATCCCTCGTCTCCTTCCCTGCATGGAGCAAGGAGCTGAACCTCAGACTGCACGTATAAGCACCCAAGGACTCAGCTCACGATGATGTTACAGCCCCGTGGCAAACCACACAATCCCAGGTCTACTGGGACTCCCACAATGACTGGTATCTAATGGCAGCCAGCTCTGCCACCCAGGAGAGCCCTGCTGCCACTGCTGCTTACCACCCACCCCATCTGTGGGGTTAGGAGAGCTCTAGGTATAATTTTTGCTGAGGAAAGAAGCACCTTGCACATAGGAACATGTAGACACACAGGAACTGTACAAGAAAACTAACTTCTGACAAATGAGAGAAAAAAATAATCACAAGTCATCCAGATGGCTTCTCGACGCTAGATTTGGCCTTGTGAGACATGGTTTTCCGATTCCCTAATTGCGGATGGCAGGGGCTGAACTGCAGCAGGAAGCAGAGACCAAGCATCAGAACAGGCGTTGCAGAAATAGCCCATCTGGAGGGCACTGCAGCCGCTTCCAGAGATTCACTTTTGCAGCATTTCCTTGAAAACAAAACCACATTCCCAGCAAAGACCCTTCAGCCCATATTCCCATGCTTGTTCTTCTCACTCATCTCCTCCCAAAATAACCTTCCTCTGATTGTTTTTGCCCCGTTGGGCCCTGTCTCAGTGCATCTGTAGCCAAATGCGATGTTTCTGATACCTCTCACTGGATCACCTCCACTTACTTACACAGGTCCCATGCCCCAGGTGGTCCCCACGCCCCTCCTCAAGCATCTGTGAAGCTCAGCCTGTTTCACGGGTGCTCTCTGTAGTGGTCCAGGGAGCTACTTGTTACCTGCTGTGCCTGGACATCTCTCATGTCATGTCTACTCCTTTCTCCTGGTCTGCTCAGTGACCCAAACTGCAGGCCAAGGCCCTACCATCTGCCAGCATATGCAAACACAGAGGTCCTACAACTCATGGAGAGGAGTCTATCTTGTGACAGTTATTCAGAAAAGGATTAGGGTTTTTTAATGATCTAAGAACTTGCACTTAGCCATTTCAGTCCTTAAAGAACATTTCTAAAACACAGAAGCATCAGATTTCCTTTGTACTCATGAGTACTTGGGAAAATCTGTTTTTAAAAAATTAGTTTACAATTCAGCTTAAAAAAACCTACATTTAACTTATAATTAGCTTTCAGTTATCTTTCAAATTAAAAAAAAAGGCAAAAATTACTGATTTCTAGCCATTGTCATGATTCCTAGCAGTCCCATCCATCACAGAATTTTTAGGGGTTGAGAGGGACCTTTGAAGATCACTTAGTCCAACCCCCCACTGCCCTAGGACAAAAACTAGGGCAGATCACTCACAGAATCCCAGAATCAAAGAACATTAGGGACTGGAAGGGACCTCGAAAGATCATCTAGTCCAATCCCCTCACCACAGCAAGATCTCCTAGACCAAGTCACACAGGAACATGTCCAGGCAGGTTTTAAACATCTCCAGAGAGGAAGACTCCACAAGCCCCCTGGGCAGCCTGTTCGAGTGCTCTGTTACCCTCACTGTGAAAAAGTTCCTTCTCATATTGATGTGGAACTTCCTATGTTCAAAGTTAACAACCAGTGTCCCATGTCCTATCATTAGGTGGCACTGAGCAGAGCCTGGCTCCATCCTCCTGACACCCAGTCTTCACATATTTATAGACATTAATGAGGTCACCCCTCAGTTTCCTCTTCTGCAAGCTAAAGAGACCCATCTCCCTCAGCCTTTCCTAGGAAGGCAGATGTTCCACTTCATCATCTCTGTGGCTTTTTGCCGGACTCTCTCCAGCAGTTCTTTATCTTTCTTGAACTGAGGGGCCCAGAACTGGACACAGCATTTTAGATGTGGTCTCACCAGGGAAGAGTAGTGGGGAAAGAGAACCTATCTTGATCTACTAAACTTCTGATCCACCTCAGGATGCTGTTGGCCCCCTTGGCTACAAGAGCACATTGCTGGCTCATGGTCATCCTGCTGTCCACTAGGAACCCCCAGGTCCCTTTCTCCTACACTGCTTTCCAGCAGGTCAGTCCCCAACCTATACTGGTACCTGGGGTTGTTCTTGCCCAGATGCCAGTCTCTACACTTGTCCCTGTTACATTTAATTTCTCCCTGTCAGCTCTCCAGCCTTTCCAGGCACCAGAGTCTGCTGGGGTGTCGGCAACACCACCCAACTTTGTGTCATCAGCAAATTTGCTGACAGTGCACCCTAATCCCTCATCCAAGTCATTAATGAATAGATTGAACAGGACTGGTCCCAGCACTGACCCTTGAGGGACTCCACTAGATACAAGCCTCCAGCTAGACTCTGTTCCATTGACCACTACTCAATGGCTTCTATCCTGCAGCCAGTTCATGGTCCACCTCATCTAGACCACACTGCCTCAGTCTGGCTGCGAGGATCCTGTGGGAGACTGAGTCAAATGCTTCACTGAAGTCAAGACAGACCACATCCACCGCTCTGCCATCATCTATCCACCTGCTTATGCCCTCATAAAAGCCTATCAGGTTGGTCAAGCACAACTTTCCCTTGGTGAAGCCATGCTGGCCATCCCTAATGACCCTCTTGTCCTTGATGTGCCTCGAGACAGTGTCAAGGACAAATTGTTCCATCACCTTTCTTGGGATGGAGGTGAGGCTGACTGATCTATAGTTACTCTGGTCCTCCTTCTTACCCATTTTGAACACTGGAGTGACATTTGCTATCCTCCAGACCCTAGGCGTCTCTCCTGATCCCCATGACTTAGCAAAGAAGATGGAGAGTATCACAGTATCATAGTAATGACATTAGGATCATAGGATGTTAGGGGTTGGAAGGGACCCAAGAGATCATCAAGTCCAACCCCCCTGCTGGAGCAGGACAAAACTAACACAGATCACAGAGGAACACATCCAGGCGGGCCTTGAAAGTCCCCAGAGAAGGAGACTCCACGACCTCCCTGGGGAGTCTGTTCCAGTGCTCTGTGACCCTCACAGTAAAGAAGTTCCCCCTTGTGTTGAGGCAGAACCTCCTCTGCTGCAACTTACAGGTTGGAAAAGACCTTAAAGATCATCCAGTCCAACCTAAATCCAAATAAACCCAGTAAACCTAACATCTAACATCTAGATCATGCCACTCAGCACCTTATCCAGCTGGTGACCTAGCAACAACTTCCGCTGTCTCCCTTGACACTCATGGGTGCATCTCGTCAGGGCTCATGGATTTGTGTACATCCAGTTTGCTCAACTGATCCCTAACCCAGTCCTCATCAACCAAGGCAGGCTCCTCTCTTGCCTCAACTTCCTCTGGGGTCTCAGTGGTCTGGGGTTTGATATCGAGATGGCCCACAGAAGTACAGACAAAGGCAAAGAAGGTGTTGAGTATCTCTGCTTTCTCCGCATTCTCTGTCTCCAGGGCACCCACCTCATTCAGCAGAGGCCCTACGTTGCCTCTGGGTTTACTTTTACCTGCAATGTATTTGCAGAAGCCGTTTATGCTGCCCTTGACCTCTCTTGCAATGTTGAATTCCAAGGAGGTCTCAGCTTTCCTACTTGTGTCCCTACATCCTCTGACCAGAGCCTTGTAATCATCCCAA
>VXBP01003625.1:0-18126 GCA_013400115.1 Rhinopomastus cyanomelas | reverse complement strand
CCCCGGCCCGGGGGACCCCCCCCCCCCCCCCCCCCGATCTTCACCAAACTCATACGAGTGGGTCGCGGAGCTGTCGGAATCAGAATCGAAAGACAGAGAACGTATATGCAGTTACCGCCGATATTCCATTGCAGGAAGGCGGGGTAACTGTAACGCAGCACCCTGGCCGCTGAGGACTCGCCCAGGCTGCAAACACAGCTGTCTGGCCTTTTGCCCTCAGTGATGCCAAAGTGTCTTTAATCAAACGTCACAGTGTTGCAAATTCCACCGCCTTTTTATCTTCCCAGATTTCTAGCTGAAAAGCTGCTTCAATGCCTGTAATTAGTTCATGGCTCTTAAGCCCAAAGCAATAAATCTTTCACGGCAGAAGCATCATATATCACCTTTCTCATAGAGAGCATAAATTGGACGATATTTTGAACGATTTCTTCCTCTTCATTCACTCCCTTTCCTCCTGTCCGGCCAGTCACATGATCAATGTGAGATTCCAATAGATTTATTTAGGTGCACCTTTAACCCGTCCAAACTGCTTCCAGCAGCTAAAGGACCCTTCGCTGGGGTCAGCGAAGAAATTTTGACTGGTTTTCCCACACCTCTCGATCCTGCTTCCAACTACATGCTGCAGTCGCCGCGGAATCTGAAGAATCCCGCGTAGTAGCTTATAATTTATTAACTTCAGGCACCAAGTATAATGAGCTATAAATTACTCACCTGGACATGTTCCTGTCCGACTTGGTCTAGGTCAGGAGTCCTCAAACATTTTAAACAGGGGGCCAGTTTACTGTCCCTCAGACACTGTCGGGGGCTGGGCTATAGTTTGTGCTGCCTGGCTTGTCTGCCTGGGGGGAGGAGGGAGAGACAGAGGAACTGCCCAGCCCCGGCCGTGCAGTCGGCAGGAAGAAGTCAACTGTGGCTGCTCGGCCGGTGGGTGGGGGGGTGTAAATACCGGCAGACCAGCAGGGAAGATTGGATACCTGCGGGCCAGGGTTTGAGGACCCTGGTCTAGGTGATTCTGCTGTGTCAGGGGGATTGGACTAGATGATCGTTCAAGGTCCCTTCCAATCCCTAATATTCTGTGACTCTATGATTCTGCAATGTAGCCATCACTTCCAATGCCTACCATTCTATCATTGTTTGAGATTACTTGACCAGGATATACATAATATATTATTGCTGGTTATTCCAATGTTCTTGGGATATACGTACACTAGAGCCATTTTTTGACCTCTAAAAGTTTGCAGCAATTGAGCACCACTGATTCACAGTGTAGCTTACTGTAGGCACAAATGTGTTTGGATTATGCAAAGTAATTAAATGCAGAGGGTGAAGGGGGAAGGAAAATGCTATATAAGTTCTTAAAACACTGTTATTTTCAGCTCTTGTGAAATAATGAAAATAGCGTAGCAAATCAGGGTCAAAAAAGGCATGAATACAAGTTTGACTTCTTTTGTTTTTTATATCTTTTGTGGATGAAACTACATTAATGTAATACAGTTAACATTTTTACGTGTTTTTTTTAAAAATGCTTTCTTGTATGGTTATTTTAAAAAACTATTGACTCATTTTAATAAAGCTTTCTCAATCTTGTAAAACGCTACTAGTCTTTTTCTACTTGTGTGTTCTTAAATCAGCTTAATCTGTGCTGGAAGTTACAGTACTTCTGTTTTTTCATGTGATGTAACACATCTGTAACACTACTTTCATTACATCAGTGCAGAAAAAACTAATCAGAATTTTGAGAGGAAAGGATATCAATGACTTTGCAGATTAAGACTGGTGCAGCACTTGAAGACTTGACCACCAAGATCTAAGCTGTCTGCACTGAGCTTAGATCAGGTGAAACTATGATCTTGCAAGAGAGTGAGTGGGATGATCTGCCACGATCTGCCTATGGCTGAGGTCTCTGAGCATACTATTGCTATATGAGGACTGACAGATTGCAACTCTAGGCCCAGAGGTTTTACTTTGTTGAAGAGATGTGCTGTGTAACTTAGTTTTGCTTTGCCGGGGCAATGTGTTTTGAGACTTGCTAAGGGGAATGTGGATGTGCTTTGAGATTTGCTGAGAAGAATGTGGGGGGCCAGGAAAATAAAAAGTGCCTGGTAGAAGGGATGAGTAAGTTTTGTTTGCCTTGAAGTAGTTGTTTCCAGATACAGACAGATAGGAAGGTGAGAAGAGAACATTTAAACTTTAAGCAGCAGAGCCAGATGGATAAGATGATGTTCAAGGTCATTTTCCCAGCCTTGGGACTGATGGCCTGTAATGCCTTGGCACTGTTGCAAAGGTGACGAGTTTACTGTGAAAAAGGTGTTCAATGTCAAGAAACTCCACCGGAGACCCCCAAGATCAACTGCACAGATGTGAATAGGAGGAGTCAAGGGAAGGGCTCATGATCATAATTAATTGCAGTGTCCCCTCTTGTTTATGCATCTGCGAAAAGACTGTATATAACCTGATGAAATCTGTGTTCAGTACACATGATTTGGAGGATTTTCCCCCGTGTGCCCAGTGCTGCAATAAAGCATACCTGCTCTTAACATGTTGTCTGTGAGTTGGGGTTCTTTTCCACACATCACTATTGCAGCATCTTAACTCAAAACTGCTGTGGTTTAAGTTAAGATACCAGAGTGTGCCCTCCAGCACTTGAAGCATTAACAAAATTATTACAAACCTGTTCTCCAGCTTTACCATATGCCAGCAGAACTACCCTAAAACTACACATCATACCAGATAATAAAGTCCCACACTCCAGAGATACAGGTATTTTTGCTTACAAAATCATAAAAGATGACATTTATTTTGCAATGCTGAAGAGAATAATCAATGAAGCAAGAAATCTCTAATCAGAACAACACAGGGATAGGAATATGTTAAGAAATAATAACTGAAAGAACTTTTTTTTTCTACTTACAACTAAATTTTAGCTTCAGAATTTGATTTCCTCTGTTTTCAAACTCAATTACAACTGTGGTGCTTACACAGGAGACTGATGCTAGCCAGCATGTACCTGGGCAGTTACACAGATTCTAAATATACAAAGTATTAAATTATTTCACTAGATACTGCATGAACGCACTGCAAATACGCCATTGCCTGCCTGCAAATGCTCTATGGTTTCCCATTTTACTGTGAAAGTCATCCTTTTCCTGACTCACACTGTGTAAACAGGTGTCATTAAATAAAAAGGCATATGGCATCAATGTGGCAGCATCATCTCATGGGAAGGATGTCCTGTGACTGATGGCACACATGCCATCACTCAGGCTCTCCCTGCAGACACCCTAGGAGACAGCAAACATGGACAGCTGGGCATTCCCCTCAGAGGGAGCCTGAGGACAGGGATAGAATACCCAGTCTCCTTCGAGGTGCCTTCACCTGGAGATAATTGATTACTTCTAAGAAACAAGTTTCTGTTTTGAAAGCAGCTGAATAACATGCAGGACATAAATTAAACCATTCAGATCTTTTCAGTTCTGTGGAACTTTTCCCATGTGCAAAAAGCAGATGCCTAGATAAAAGCACTTTCATCCTGTGGAACTAGTCACAGTGTACCAGGACTCTGTTTAACCTTGTACCAAAACCGTTCTTCCCCTCTGCTCTGCTGTGGTGAAACCACAGCTGAAGTACTGTATCCAGTTTTGGGATTCCCAGTTCAAGAGAGACAGGGATCTACTGGAAAGAGTACAATGGAGGGCTACAATGGTGATTAAGGGACTTGAACATCTCTCCTATGAAGGAAGAAAGGCTGAGAGAACTGTGGCTGTTTAGTCTTGTGAAGAGAAGACTAAGAGGGGATCTTATTAAGGTCTGTAAATACCTGAGGGGTGGGTGTCAAAAGGAAGGGAACAGTATCTTTTCGGTGGTGTCTGACAATAGGACAAGGAATAGTAGGTATAAGCTAGAACATAAGCAGTTCCACCTCAACATGGGAAGAAATTTCTTCCCTTTGAGGGTGAGGGAGCACTGGAACAGGCTTCACTCACCTTCACTGCTTCAGCCAGACCCTCCTTGTTGGTGAGTACAAGATCCAGCAGCGCTCCTCTCCCATTTGCATCAGGAAGTTGTCACCAATGCACTGGCGGAACCTCCTGGGCTTTGGATGTCTGGCTGAGTACGATTTCCAGAAAATATCAGGGTAATTAAAATGCCCCATGAGAAACAGGGACTGTAGCTTTAAGGCTGCTACCAGCTGCCTATAGAAGGCCTCAGAAACTTCCTCATCCTGATCTGGTTGCCTGTAACGGACACCCACGACAGTGTCACCCATGCCAGTCTGCCTCTTAAATCTGCACCCACAAACTCTCAACTCTCTCTTCATCCTCCCCTAGACAGAACTCAATACATTGCAGTTGCTCTTTCACTTAAAGAGCTACTCTACTATAACGAGCCATAAATTACTTGTCTCTGGTCCAGGGTTAGTGGAGAGGCGTTCTCATGGCAGATCTAGCAAGGCTTTTCACATTCGGACCAATATGATCTTGTAAAAGCTCGGGAACATTAGAGGACGAAGTGACGCACACAAGAGTATCCAGGAATGAACACTTTATTGAACAAAGTCACTAACTTATATAGACTTCACATAACCCGCCTCACAGGCAGTGCTGTTGAACAGATGACACACTTCCTTGTTCTTTACTGGAACAAGCCAGCTGTCCAAACACCTGCAGACAGCAGGCAGTCCAGCCCTGCACCTTGTGCAGCCTCTAAAACCTTTCCCTGCTGTGTTTCGCTGTTAACAAAGTCCTCCAGCGTAAGGACTGGATTGCTCACGCACTGACGTTCCCCTACGCTCTATCACCTCGCTTTGGTGTCTTGTCCTTCCTGAAAAGGACATCACTATCCATGACAACATTCCAGCCACATAAGCTGTCCCACCATGTCTCTAATTGCCACCAGGTTATAATCACCTGACTGAACACTTATTTCTTACTCCTCCTTGTTGTTCCCCATGCTGTGTGCATTGGTGTACAGGCATTTCAGGGAGCAAGCTGAGCACTCCAGTTTCACTCTAGGACAGTGAGGGCAAACCTGGTTTTCATCAAGACCAGAGCTCTCTCCCACCATTGCACACCCATCAACCATCCCACCTCCCTTTAAGTCTGGTTTAAAGCCCTCTGAATGAACCCTGCCAATTCCTGCCCCAAAACCCTTTTTCCCTTCTGAGGTAAACCTCTACCATGTGTACCTGTAAGGTCTGGTGTCCTCTAAAACCAGCTTTTTTCAAAGAACCCAAAGCCCTACCTGTAGCACCAGTCTCGTAGTCAAACATCTATTGATTGATTTGTTCTATTCCAGTGCATGTCCTCATCCCAAAATGGATCCAGACATCTGTTGAACTGGATGATTTCTAGAACTCCCTTCCAACCCCTACAATTCTATGATTCTATGACACTCCAAATCCTGTAATATACAAAAAAGCAATTCATGGACATTATTAAAAAAGAACATACTGGAAAATACTTCATGAGAGTGCTCTACCTAGAGCTCTTTGGAGATTATTTTTATACAGGTTTGTATGTATTTCTGGGTTATCTCAGAGCGTGTCCAGTGCACTGTGCAAGTGGAGTAAAGTAGACATAAGTGAAGTAAGTTAACACTACATGAGCTTGTTCTGCAAGCAGAAACCAGAGAGTCTCACTAAGTAGAAATCTGTGCAATCTGATAACCTCGTTTCATTAAGTTATCACAGGGCAATGGATAGGCTAGCAGGATCACTTTGGTTCTGGTATCTGAATTAACTAGTGTCACAGAATCATAGAATCATTCTAGTTTGAAAATACGTTCAAAATCATCAAGTCCTACCAATAACCCTACTCTACCAAATCCACCACTAGACCATATCTCTAAGCACCACACGTAAATGATCTTTAAACACATCCAGGGATGGTGACTCAACCCCCTCCCTGGGCAGCCTCTTTCAATGCCTTTCAGTAAAAAGTTTTTCTAATCATAGAATGTTCTAGGCTGGAAAGCACCTCTATATGTCATCCAGTCCAACCTCCCTACACAGGGACAACTCTACCTAGGTCAGGCTGCACAGAGCCTCATCAAGCCTGACCTTAAATGACTTCAGGAATGGGGTCCCCGCCACTTCCCTGGGTAGCCCATTCCAGTAACCAACCACCCTCACATTTAAGAGCTTTTTTTCTAATATCCAGCCTAAGTCTCCCTCGGTGCAGCTTGAGGCTGTTCCCTCTTATTCTGTTACCTATGAGAAGAGACCAGCACCCACCTCTCTACAATGTCCCTTCAGATAGTTAGAGAGAGCAATAAGGTCTCCCCTCAATCATCTCTTCCTTAGACTAACCAGCCCCATCTCTCTCAGCTGCTCTTAAGTCTTGTTGTCTAGGCCCTTCATCAGCTTCATTGCCCTTCTTTGCACCTGCTCCAGCACCTCAGTGTTTTTCTTGAATTGCAGTGCACAAGACTGAACACAATACTCAGGTCAAACACCTTTATGTATATTTAAGACAGCAATAATTAACATACAGTGCTTTTCCTTTTCTTAAATGCTAGACCAGTTCTTAAGATACAGTCAACACCTAATTTATATAAAATTAAATCAGTTGGAGAATTTGTGCTTTCAAATAAGGCAAACTTAAAATATAAACTTCTACATACTGAAAATACTGAAAACAGTGACAATTCAACTGAATCTAATAGCAATGAAACCAAACATCATTATAATCTTTGAAACTTGGACAAAGGAAGAAAGAAAATGTGCCAAACAAATTCATATTAATCAGCTTAATCAATAGTCCACTAGTAAGCCACATGCAATATTATTTCTTATGATTTATGATATTATTTTCCCATGGCAGTTTTTGTCATTGTGCTCAAAATGATACAACTTCATGGACTGGCACTCACTTGGTATCAGCAGCTGCAGCTCCATCAACTTCTAATCTTCTACAAATGAGCAAGAAAGGTTTGCACACAGAATCTCACCAACCATACAACTGGAAATGCAATCATACCTACTTCAATACCTGATCCTCTGCAGTTAATATTGTTTTACCAATTAATTACAGAATTAGTTAATGGATTAATTAGACTCAGTCTAGATGGTCCTGCTCTGGGAGGGGGATTGGACTAGATGATCTTTCAAGGTCCCTTCCAATCCTTAATATCCATTGTGATGGATTGGAGACCAGTTTCTCTGCCTGCTTGATCAGGAGTAAGGCATTTATACACAACTGAGCTGCATTAAAGTTAATCAGTTACCTTCAGCATGCTGCAGAACTAAAAGTTTGTGCAAGGCTCAAGCTGCATTTCCAGACAGCTGTTAGAATGCACCAGCCAGAAGATATTACTGCATACCTTGGCTGAGGCAAGAAACAACCTTAGCCTCCTCTGGGGTTTCAGTCAGATAAAGTCAGGTAAATGAGGTGAGCCTAGCCAGCCAAGAGAGGCTGAGAAAACAAAGCTGAACTTGTGCAGTAGTGGAGTGGGATATGGCTGTGCAATCTCTACTGCTACCTTTCTTGGGACAGCAGTAATCTGTGATACAGGGTGTTCAGAAGCAATGTGTGGGAGGGAAAAAATGAAAGAGAAAAGCTTTTACATCAGATTCATACCACTGATTCAGAGGGATTAAATATCTATGCTGTGAAGCATTAAATTTTCAAGACATTACATTTTAATAAATGCTAGAAGATTGTGGATTAACAGTGCAGAGAAATCTCTGGTTTTGGTGACATTTGTGACATTCCCTCACAAATTCTATTTCTTTCAAGAAAGCACCATCAGACTCCGAGCTTGTTGGGAAACCTCATCAAAGCAGATTTATCCCCATGAGCTCAGTGGGTAGTGATGATCATATGTGGAGCTTTCACACAATTTTCACAGTGTGAAAACATCACATATGTTTTCTATTATTTTTAATGGCAGTCTCTCAGCTGCTTCTCATAGTAGTCAAAAATCTGTTCAACTCCTGTTTAAAGCAGGTCTCTATGCTAAGTCTCTATACTAACATTTCCTTTCTATTCCTTTTGTGGTAATGATGCTTTCCCACCAGCTTCTGGGACTGCAAATAATTCTTGTCCCTTCACGCACCATGTGCTCATAAAGTAATACACAGAATAAGCATATTGTTTAGAAAAAGAGGGCACAGCAAATGTGGATTGACATTAAAAAGGCAGGGATTTTTTACTTTCAGGTTTTGCTCATTGATGTTTTAATGTTTGTTTGTTAGTTTATTTGGTTGGTTGAGGTTATTCATATTTAGCGGTATGGCGTGAAAGCCACTGGTAGTACTGTAGGTACAAGTCACTTCGGTCTGTGTGGACTGGTGTTTTCATGTCCTCAGTATCACTGCATCCATACGCACTGCAGAGGAGTGCTGGCTCTTTGACACATCAAACCAAAGTGTTACTCTACAGTCAGTTCCCTGAAGTTAGCATCATAGAATCATAGAATCATTACGGATTGGAAGGGACCTTGAAAGATCACCTAGTCCAATCCGCCTGCAACAGCAGGATCACCTAGACCAAGTCACACAGGAACTCATCCAGGCAGGCCTTGAAGGAGACTCCACAACCACCCTGGGCAGCCTGTTCCAGTGCTCCGTCACCCTCACTGGGAAGAAGTTCCTTCTCAGGTTGATGTGGAACCTTCTGTCTTCCAGCTTACAACCATGGCCCCTTAGCTTATAGTATCTAAGCCCCCTGTTTGGCAACTAAACCCCTTGCAACTTTGCTTTTGTTCCTTTGTGCTGGCGGGGGTTTTTTAGCCTCTATGAAGAAATTTTAGATCTGGCTTTAGAAGCGATCTTCTACCCCCTCTGCCACTGGGCAGAGCTGTGACAGCAGAGCCCCCTCGTGGGCATTGTATGGTCAGTGCCAGGAGGTGCCTTTGCATCCAGGAGCCATAGGAGAAAGGACGTATGTGCGTTGAAGCAGAGATATATCTATGACCTACTGAAAACTCCACCTATACTTTGTCCTGTATAAGGACCAATTAATTAATTGCTACATGTTCTTTTCACGTAGCTAAATAGTTAGATCATTCTTCAACTTTGCTTTTCCAAGTTGGAAATGGAAAATAAGAGGCCCTGCCATAATTTATCTTTCACAACAGTCAAAAGAAAATTAAAAGCAGACTCCTGTCCCTTCTGTCACCCCTCTTCGATATTTTTACAATTATTTCATTGAGCAGCCGCTCAAGCCTTGAACTAAAGGTCAAGTTAACGTAACTATTTCGCAGCTCCTGTACAGACATTTGGATGTCGTGTTTATCTTTCATCTCTTTGGTAGTGCAAAAGGAAGATTACTGTCTGACTGAAGGTAGTGACTGCTTGCAATTAATCTTATGTGAGATTATAGTAAAAATACATTAGCATAGATGGTAGAGCATAGTTTACTGTAAAACATCTGACTTTATATGTGTAGTTTGCCTTACATTCTAGAAACCTTGAAGAGTCATTGTTATGGGAGACTCCCTACTGAAGGGAACAGAGGGCCTAATATGCAAACCTGACCCATTCCATAGGGAGGTCTGCTGCCTCCCTGGTGCCAGGGTTGGGGATATTTTGGGTAAAGTCCCCAACCTCGTGAGTCCTTCGGATTACTACCCACTGCTGGTCTTTCAAGTGGGTAGTGATGACGCATCAATGAGAGGCTCACAATCAGTTAAGAGGGACTTCAGGGCCTTAGGGGAACTGCTGAAAGGATCAGGGGCTCAAGTGGTGTTCTCTATCCCTCTAACATCAGCAATGGACAAGGGGACATTTTGGAAGAGCCAGCAGCTCAATTCATGGCTCTGGAACTGGTGCTATTAACAGGGGTTCAGATTCTACAATCACAGCCCTGTTTTCAGGGCACCAGAGCTCCAGGTAACCATTGGGATGCGCTTGTCACAGAGGGGGAAGAGAATCCTGGGGCAGGAACTGGCAGGGCTCATTGACAGGGCTTTAAACTGGGTTTGAAGGAGGAAGGGGTGAAGAGTCTCCTGCTGGCTGGTGACAAACACTGGGGCAGTATACCAGCAGCAGAGGGACGGAGAGGCAGTGAGGGCCCTCAACTTGCCCTGGAACAAGCCAGGGATGATGAACCAGGGCAGTCTGTGGAGATCAAGAGCAACTGGCACAAGAGGAGGACAGGGCCAGCCCAGCTGAAGTGTATAACAAGCCATAAATTACTCGTCTGGGGTCCAGGGTTAGTGGAGAGGCGTTCTCATGGCAGATCTAATGAGGCTTTCACATTCAGACCAATATGATCTCGTAAAAGCCCAGGAACGTTCGAAGACAAAGTGACGCACACAAGAATACCCAGGAATGCACACTTTATTAAACAAAGTCACTAACTTATATAGACTTCACAAAACCCGCCTCACAGGCAGTGCTATTGGTCAGACAACACACTTCCTTGTTCTTTACTGGAACAAGCTAGCTGTCCAAACACCTGCAGACAGCAGGCAGTCCAGCCCTGCACCTTGTGCAGCCTCTAAAACCTTCCCCTGCTGCGTTTCACTGTTAACAAAGTCCTCCAGCATAAGGACTGGATTGCTCATGCACTGATGTTCGCCTACAGAAGTGCCTCTATGCAAATGCACAGATCTTGGGCAACAAGCAGGATGAATTAAGGGCCACCGTGCTGCTGGGATGCAATGACATAGTGGCTATTACTGAAACCTGGTGGCATGATTCCCACAACTGGAATGTAGGGAGAGATGGGAAGGACAGGCAGCGAAGGAGAGGAGGTGCTGCCCTCTATATCAGTGATAAGTTAGAATCAGTGGAGCTCCACCTGGGGAAGGATGATGAGCTGGTAGAGAGTATGTGGGTTAAAATAAAAGGGATGACAGGGGATGGTGATGTTACTGTAGGGGTCTGCTACAGGCCATCTGACCAGCAGTAGCAAGCAGATGAGGCCCTTCATAGGCAGATATGGTCACAGGCCCTGGCTCTCATGGGAGATTTCAACCACCCTGGCATGTGCTGGAAGGACAGCACAGCAAGGCACCAACAATCCAGGTTGTTTTTGGTTGAATTGATGATAACTTGCTCCTTCAAATGGTGGAGGAACCAACAAGAAAAGGTGCTATGCTGGACCTCGTTCTCACCAACAGGGAAGGGCTGGTGACCAGTGTGAGGCTCAGGGACAGCCTTGGCTGCAGTGATCATGAAGCAGTTGAATTTAAGATCCTTATGGCAACCAGGAGAAAGTGTTCCAAGCTTACTTCCCTGGACTTTGGGCGTGCAGACTTTGATCAGGGATCTGCTGGCCAAAGTATCATGGGATGAAGCTCTTGAGGGAAAAGGGGCCCAGGACAGCTGGTTAGTATTCAAGGATCACCACCTCTGTGTCCAGGAGACAATGTATACCAACAAGGAAAGCAGGGAAGAATGCTAGGAGGCCTGCTTGGCTGAGCAAGGAGCTCCTGGACACGCTGTCACACAAAAAGAAACTCTAGAAAGAGTGGAAGGGAGGACAGCTAGACTGGGGGGAATGTAAGGATGCCACCTGAACAGCTAGAGATCTGGTTAGGAAAGCCAAGGCACAGTTTGAATCGGACCTGGCCAGGGAGGTCAAAGGGAACACCAAGAATTTCTACAGGTATATGAATGGTAAGAAGAAGTCTAGGGAAGGTGTGGGTCCCCTCAGAAAGGGAACAGGTGAGGTGGTCACAAGTGACATGGAAAAGGCTGAGGTTCTCAATGACTTCTTTACCTCAGTCTTCACTGCAAAGGCCTCCAACCACACTCCTGGGGACATCAAAAGTAATGGCAGGGACTGCCAGGAAGAACTGCCCATCATAAGGGAAGATCTGGTTTGTGACCATCTGAAGGACCTGAAAGTGTTCAAGTCCATGGGATCAGATGGGATACACCCAAGGGTCCTCAGAGAACTGGCAGATGAGGTTGCTAGACCCCTGTCTATTATATTCCAAAAGTCTTGGCGGTCTGGTGAAGTCCCCACTGACTGGAAAAGGGGAAACATAATTCCTGTTTTCAAACAGGGTAGGAAGGAGGAGCCAGGGAACTACAGGCCAGTCAGTCTCAGCTCTGTGCCTGGTAGGATCATGGAGCAGATCCTTCTGAAGGCACTGCTGAATCAGGACATTTGTGAAGAGGTGATTTGGCACAATCAGCATGGCTTCACCAAGGGCAAGTCCTGCCTGACAAATCTGGTGGCCTTCTATGAACAGGTCAGAACATTAATGGATATGTGGTGAGCAAATGATATCCTTTACCTGGACCTCAGCAAAGCCTTTGACACTGTCCCACACCACATTCTGGTCTCCAGGCTGGTGGAACATGGCTTTGATGGGGGGACCACTAGATGGGTAAGGAACTGGCTTGATGGCCGCACCCAGAGAGTGGTGATGGATCCATGTCCAAGTGGAGGCCTGGTACCACCTGTCTATCTCATCTTCTGATTCTCTGATATTTCTAAGCCGATGAACTTCTTCCTTTAGTCGTTCAACTTCATCCTTCAGCTCTGCTGCTCTTCTCAGTAGGAAATCTACCTGTTCACAGCGTATACAATTCCCTGGTACAGAGGATAGACTGAGGCATTCACTGCAGCCTGTGGTCTGTGTCTTAGCCTGCTTCATTCCACCCTCTGTCTGCATTCCCATCTCCATCTTAGGTGGCACCAGGAGTCTCCCCTTCATCTGCCGGGTGGAGACCATTATGCTCACCTACTGTGGCTAGCAGGTTAGGGTTTGGGTCCTGGTTTTTTTTGGTGGGGGGTTTTTTTTTGGTTTTTTTTTTAGTGAAAATCAGCGAGCAAGTAGCCACACACAGCCTGTGGCTCCCAGCTCAGGGACTGTGCTGACTGATAATGATGTGTTCACCTTTGGTGAGTTATACTAGTCTAAATAGACAAAATTTACAGAAGATCCTAGATTCAAGTCCACAGTATTAAGACACATTGTAAACTAGTGTATATTACTTCCCTTTCAGTAAAAACATAAAAAATTGAATACTGTCCTAAAAACTTAAATAGTGCATTGACATTTGACTTTTTTCCTTAACTGATAAACACTGTGTGTGGGTTTTGCGGTGTTTCTATATAACACGCTGTTAGACAAAAGAGCTGCTGAAATAATGATAGCGAGGCACCCCACAGATATAATTACTTCACTGTAAAGGCTGAGCATGTTCAGCAAGAAGGAATAATGCAAACAGAATGTCTGCTGTCTGCATGATTCTAGAACTGAAAGCACCTGAAATCTAAAGCCACATAGCCTAAAAGCAGGAAGGAGGCTAACATCACACAGCTCAGCTTCAGAGGTGGACTCTGCAATCAGGACCCACAGAAATATTTCCATAGACAGATGTGTCAGGTTTTTGGACAACCTGTTCTGATGTCTGACCAGGTGTTCATTTTTTTAAAGTGAATGTAAAGGGCTTATCCTAAGACAAAATTAACTAATTCATTTAGTTGATAATGCTAATGGGCCAAAACAAAAAATACAAAGCAAAGAGGTTTCAAAAACCACTTACAAATGGTGTAGGCAGAACAAAAAAATCTGATCTGATTTTGGGAAAAACAAAAAAGACACACGTAATTCAGAAAACATAAAAACCCCCTTACAATGACAGAGATTAAACACATGTCCTTACATAACTGGGCCAAAGTGTTAGCTCTGTCTCCTTTAAAGGGGAAAAAACCTCCAGTTCTTTTCCTTGTGGGATGCGGAGCCCATCCAGTCCGTGCATACATCCTTGTGTCAGTGGGCACTTTGCTGCTCATCGCCCTGCTTCACGTGCCTCCAACCCAGTCCTTCATTTCTAGAGTGCCAATTCCTGTTGACCACAAATGAAGGAGAGACCCCCTCTCCGTTTCAGCAAAGCATAGATTGCAGGCAAAGCATTTCCTCACCCTTCTCTGAGGTTCCACTCTCTCTATTCAGCACATCCTCAGAGCAACGTGACTGCTGTGTTCAGCCCAGTGCCGTGCGTTTCCTCTGAGTAGCCAAAAGTGAAGTCAGGAAGGAAGAGCCAGAAACTGGAAAACAGCAGCTCTCGACCAGTCACACCTGTTTGCAGAGTCAGCTATTTTTCAATACCGAAAGGAAGAGAGAACTTGGAATTCCAAGCTCCATTATTACAGGTTGCGATTGTAACTCCCCATTCCCTCAGGCGAAGAAACTGACCAAATTCAAACTAGGACAGTGAAATTTTCTGTATTTTGTTTTCCACTTTTTAACTTATCTTTGATGGGCATCACTGGTAAGGATCTCTCTTTGTTTTCATTACATCCTCTCCCCAGATATTTGTGCACATCACTATACGTATTGTTTTACATGAATCTCCCACCAAGATACAAAATCTACTTCAGCAAACCTTCATAAAAGAAGAAATACTCAAGGCATTGGGAAGTATATTCACTGAAGTAATGCTTGTGAAAGCAGATGTTTCTTATCACCCTATTTTTGGCAAAGCCTTTCACATGGGATTTTATCTCATGCGCTGTGAACAGTGTCATGCACATATTAGAGCACCCCGTAGTTTGTTTTGTGTGGGTACAGCCAGCTGCCAGTTCATACAGTCCTTGATAGAAAGGAATTCTTCTTCATAGGAATGACAAGGAGTGTCCTGTGGCAATCCATCTGACTTCACTCCACCAGGAGGTCTCCACTCCCAGAGCTAGCTGGAAATTAAAATCTCACGTAATTCTACCAGGAAAACAAAGATTGTCCAGGATGCACAGTTCTGCCAGAGGATTTTTTTTGTTTTATTAAAGAGATTTGGTTTTCCCCAGTCCTTTTTTCAACCTCTTTCTGTGTCCTGCTGGCTTTTGTTTTCTGTCTTCCGCAGAGAAAGCTTGATTCAGACTTAACATAACCTAAGTTATGTTAAGCTAAACTAGCTTGAAAAGTCCAGCTCTGACATCACTAGTGACTCCTTTATTTTTCCTGCCCAGAGCCAGGATTAGCTATGGTGAAGGTTATAGTTGTTTTCGTATTCCAACCTTCAGCACTTCAGAAGCTGGAGAACTGTAGTTTATTCCTGTATTTACTAGAAAGTTTTCTGGTAGCAGTGATGCTGATGCCTGTGCTCGTGCATATAGTCACACATAACGTGCCATGATGTGGTGCAGTGAGCCACGGTGTTAAAAGACTTTGGGCTTGGCCTGTAGCTATTGTTTTAATTACTTTACTTACTCAGACCCAACTGCTTCAGGAAGGGGCTGTTTCTAAGTCTCACAGCATTACTCTGTTACTTCTTCAGTCTATAACTATCAGTACACTATGTGTTCTGCCCCTAAAAATCCTGATTCTCATACTATTTTTTAATGTTTGATCTCAAAGTGTGGCTTTGTCAAAATACAACTGGAAAATCTGTGTCTTGGATCTGAGGTTTAAAAAGGCCAAGCGCAGTGACGTGTATTTTGAGCAAAATAACCCCTCGCAGTGCTACAGACTGGGGGGAGACTGGCAGAAAGGCATCTGGGAGTGCTGGCTGACCCTTGGCTGAATGTGAGCCAGCAGTGTGCACAAGTGGCAGGAAAGGGCAGTGGCACCCTGGCTTATGCCAGAAATAGTGTGGCCAGCAAGGCTAGGGATGTAATTCTCCCCCTGTGCTGGGCAATGGTGAGGCTTAACCTTGAATCCTTAGTGCAGCTCTGGGCCCCTCACTTCAAGGAAGACACTGAGGTGTTAGACAGGGCTCAAGGGAGAGCCATGAGGCTGGTGAAGTAGCTGGGAAAGTGCAATGCTATTCTGCAAAGAGTCTCCAGGAGTATAGCTGTTGCTCTGCAGGAGCCGTCACCTCGTCCCCACACCCAGCACTTTCCCCTCCCATCCTTTCTTCTCCTCCCTTTTATATCTGCGCTCACGTCATAAAAGACGGAACAATCCATTGGGAGATCCCTCGAGTTTAGGGTTTGCTCTGGCACAGCCCTCAGCCTACTGTTGGGGAGAATGTTAGAGAAGAGAGAAGTAAAGCAGAGCCCTGATGCTGTGACAGCTCTGCTCGGCGTGAGCCAAAACACTGCTGCACTACCAACACCCTCCTAGATGCCACAGCAAAGCACAGCAGCACCACAGGACATGGCTAGGGCAGGATCTCAGTGAGATCAAACGAGGACCTGTGCAATAGCAGGAATGTTCTGTTATCTCTCTTGAAAGCAATTGGGTGGACATACTAATGGTTGGCTTTGCTCTGTCAAACGCTGGATTCGTGCTTAACCGATGTTATTAGGGCCAGGGATGTCTGATGTTTCCTGACTGCTCAAAAGAATTCAAGTAAATGAAGCTGTACAGTTTCTCAACCCTTAGAGCTCATCTCATCATGCTTGAACAGTTCTTACAGAACTAGAGAGTCAGGCTGCAGTACCTTTGGGCAATAGAAAGCAGGACAAACTCAGTCCTGTTGTACGCAGGTTCCTGTGCTGGGAAAGTGCACAGTGCTTGGCCTGAGCATGAGTTCAGCCACTGCCATGGGGCAGAGCTGGGCACCACCTGGAGAGTGGTGCCTGGATGGAGCCGCTGGCCTGGAGCTGCCCCCAGGCCATCCTTGGGCTGCCAGTGCCAGTAAAAAATGGTTTTCCCAAAGTGCTCCTTTGTGCCCGTGGGTCTTGAAATAAAGATGGACAGAGCAGGCAAAGCTCGTGCCAGCACACAGAGCTGGGGAATCTGTCCGGCTGCAGAGTCTGCGGGCCATGTCCCTGAGCAACACGTCAGCTGTGTCCTGTCTCAGGATCGACAGGATCCACTGAGCTTAAGCTCTGTCCCGGGGGAGCCACACACCTTGAGAGCAGCCAGCGGAATAGGGGAAGGCTGTGGCTGTGGTCTACATAGGCTTCAGCAAAGCCTTTAGCACAGTCTCCCGCACCACCCTCCTGGAAAAGCTGGCAGCCTATGGCTTGGACAGCTTTGCTGCTTTAAAAACTGGCTGGATAAATGGGCCCAGAGAGTGGTGGTGACCCTCAGGGGTCAGCATTGGGCCCAGGTCTGTTCAACCTCTTTACTGCCAACCTGGATGATGCTGCCCTCAGTGAATTTGCAGATGACACGATGGCAGAGGGCAGCAGAGGAGGTTTAGGTTGGGTATCAGGGAGTGCTTCCTTATGGAAAAGGTGGTTAGACACTAGAATGGACTGCCCATGTTGGTGGCGAAGTTGCCATCCCTGGAGGCGTTCAAGAAAAAACTGGGAGTGGCACTTGGTGCAATGGTCTAGCTGATGCCATGGTGTCAGGTTAAAGGCTGGACATGATGCTCGCAGAGTTCTTTTTCAGCCTTCAGAATTCTGTGATTCTGTGTATTCAATGATTTACATAGAAGAATGAACAGAGACCACCTCCCATTCCCAGAGTTTTTCTCCCCTTTTCTAAATTTTACTGTTATTAATTCCGTTTGGTTTCACCATCTTGCACACATTCAGAGCTCTCTGTCCTGTTGTAACCAAACTACACTAACAGATGTTTTTCTTTCTGGCATAGATGCCAAAACTCTGTCTAGTATTTAACATCACAACGTCGCACCGACTCTGTTGTGAAAGAAGGACAGGCATTTAAGCCATCAGTCCTCAAACTGTTGATACCACAAACCTCTGTCACCCAGCAGGATGCTCACTGAGCAACCACCTTACTTCCAATCAAACACTAAATGCACTGACAAGCCAATATGGTCTCTGTTGATTATGTCCGTGGGTACTGATAGCAGCCTGTAGACCACAAGTACATAAATTGAAAATGAGAAGGATCTCAAGCCTAGTTGCCACGTACATGTTTCGCCTGATTTTTACATGTGCATTATACAAACCCATCAAACACGTGTCATTTACAGCTCCCAGCACAATTGGGTTCAGTTTAAAACAAGCTCATATCTGCTCAGAACTGACTTGCATTTAACATGCTCACATAATATAATGAATTGTGTATTTTTCCCTGCATTTAATGGGTTCTATTCAGAGCGCATCGTCGTACCTTAAAATAAATAAAATTTTAAAAAACTAACCCAAAGAGACAGATTTCTCCTATCAGATTTTGCAGAAGATACTGTAATGAAAATCACACATTTCACGAATTTAAAAAAAAACATTTGTGGGGTGTCATACTCTGTTTAGTAAGGCATCTGAAATTATATAGAATCAATAACTACATATTTAAGGAGTAGCCACTGCTAAGTAAAAGGAATCTGATTCCTGTCTCTCTTGCTTTCTTCCTGGGAGA
>VXBP01003624.1:117595-131493 GCA_013400115.1 Rhinopomastus cyanomelas | reverse complement strand
CGCATGTGAATTCATATATATATTTATATATATATGTATAAATACACGCACACATAAACTGAGCATGTCAATATGGTATCCAGTATCTCATTGACTGGTTTAATTGGGCTGTCCTGGCTATGGACCCTCCCAGCTTCTTATGAAAATTAACTCTATCCTAGTTGAACCTAGGACAAGCATCAATCAGCTGGCTTGGCTGAAAACAACTCTGGCATTTTCTAGGAAGAGAATGAAAAGCCTTAGTGCAGAACACCAGTTATCTGTCAAAAATCACAAAAGAGAACCCCAGGAACTTTATAAGGTTGGTAGATTTCAACGGAAAAATATTCCCAACCATCAGATGACTTCTGACTTATAAACTGTGTGCACAATGTGTTTCTGCCTCAGAATTGCATTCTTTCAGTAGGCTGCATAAGCAGTCTATCTCAAAACCGCATTGCAATACATACACGGTATATCTGCAGGATTCTGTAAAAGGAGGTAGTTAAAGCATTAGATAAAGCAATTTCGTTCTCAGCAGACAAGGAAACAAAAGCCAGCGCTACAAATCCCCATCCACAGTCTTACAGCAACACTATGAGAAACTAGTTATTTGACAAACTGCTAATTATTTCACATCCTAATAATGGAATTTATTGCCATTTTCTTCCTCCATCACCATGATAGCATCCCCAACAAGACGAGGCAGTGCATTGGTTTTGAGGCATTACTCTGAACTGATAACAATTTCAGCTTAAATACACAGGATTCTCTACAAGTTTTACATCAGACCCACACTGCCAAAATGAAAGCAACAGACTTCAGCAGAGTGGCAGGGCAATGCCAGTCCTTAGTGCCACCACTTATTTGTAGATACAGAATGACAGTATCTTCCCCTGTTTTTACAAGGACAAAGTCATGACTAATAACCAGCTGATACAAGACACAAAAATAGGCAATGAAGCACTACCTTGCTGAAGGAGTCAGATTGAGGGCTCCATAAAGAACACAGTCAAGTTCAGCATGTTTCTCTGCAACAAGTGCCACCAATCCCTCCGAGCAGGCTGTTCGTAATGCAACATTCTCACTGCAGCACTTTTCCCAAAGCAAGTTCAGAGCAGGAGTCTGCAGTCAAAAACATGAGAGAAAAACAATGATAAGGCTGACCTTGATTTCTCTACATCCACCTCATACACACATTCAAATAAAAATCTACTTATCAGTTTCTCAAGAAGTTTTTAGCACAAGTTGGTAAGCTGGAAAAAAGATTCTATACCTAAGAAAGGCCTTTGTGAGGACAGGTCCCACTTTCCTGCCCCTTAATGATCATGCTCTCAGCAGGGACAGGAGCATCTGAGAGAAGGGTAAGTCACCACAGAAAGTCCTTCTTTCTTTCCATTTGCTAGTACACACAAAGATTTGGCAGAATCTTTCACAATGTTTGTTTTCACGTTTTCATGCTAAATTTGCATTAATTAAGCCTTTTAGAAGATATTGCCTTATTTTAGTTTAATATCTTCCTGGGTCAGCAAGTGAGAAGAGGTATCTTGTAGTCAGATAACTACAAGATGACAGAATGTCATTTGGGAACATGGCTATGATCAAGGTTGTAGAAGGAGCCTTTGTTAGAGAAAGTACACACCTCTAACATTCCCTTACATGAAAACTCTGCATTTTTCAGATTTGGGTTTCCTAGCTTAGGGTTGGGGTTTTTTTTAAAGACTTTAGACTGGGAAGAAAAATCCACAAATTATTTGTTGCTTATTTCTGTACAAGACAGCTTTGGTAATGAAAAAAGGAGGAGCAAATCCTAACAGCTCTCCTACATTTCTACAATGTTTGAAACTGCCATCATTTCATGTTCTCAGTTAACAAGAAAGATCTTCTCTTAAGAAGGCCTGCTTCTTTTTACTGAAAGGTAAAGAATGCCTTTGGACTGGTCCCTCTCAAAGAAACATAAGCTTTTCTTAGCTAATATGAAATATAACACCAATATGGATATGTGAAATGCCATACTTTCTGAATTTTTTATAGTGATGTAAAAGACACTCCTACTCAAGTGACAGTGTCTCACCACACTGCACTTCACATGCAATAACATAAAGTCATATAAAACTCTCTTGAACTGACCATAGCTAGATTGTATTCTGCATAATTGAGACTTTCACCATTAAGACTTCTGATGAAAGTAAAACTGGTCTTCTGCTCCCAGAGATTTACCTGTTTTCACCTGTACATCCAGACACATACTTCTAACTACCTTACTTAGCTTCTAGGACTTAATAAAATTTGACAGGGAGGAATGGGAAGTCATCAAACAATACAAGCATAAATGCATGAAAGAGGAGACAGAGGGACAAGAACAGGCAGAATGGAATGCAACAGACCTGGTCAGATGCCTGTCTGATCTTTGAAGAAGCATTTTCTTTTAGTACTGCAGCAATCAGAAGACCCACTGCCTAAAACAGAAAAAGAAAGACAAACCACAAGCAGATCAAGGGTTCTTTTTTAATTCTCCATTAGGAAGAATTTCCACTGCTGTTGCATACAACAACTGTACTGTGATTTGAAATACCAAATTTACTGGTACGGAAACTGAAATATGATTTACAGCCAAAGACTTCCACCATGCTGGTATACTACTTTTTACTGTTATCCTGAGGGAGAAGAGAAATAAACACGCATAGGACTCTACACAGATACAGAGCTCACGCAGAGAGGTCTCACGCAGAACCCCTTATAAGATTAAAATCAGGTAGACAGTCAGGAATTGAAGATATTTTAATGCATCTGTTGTAACAGACATCAACAGTTTAAATGTTTTACAGATCTTAGTACAATTAACAGCACCAGTGATTATTAAACCCTTTGCTATATAAGGCAGCAGAAGTAAGAGAGGAAGCAAAACAGAGCAAATCTAGGCAACTGCCACAAATTTTGCATCACAAGTTTGCTAAACACTGATGAGAAACATATTATTTTATCTTAAGTACTTTACACATCTCCTAGAGTATCTCCTGCCAGAAGAAATCTTAAATACAGCATTTGAAGTTAGTATCCCTCACAAAGCTATTCTGTGGCAGAGATCATGAACAAGGTTTAAATTTTCAAGGTTACCCAAAAAAAAAGCCTCCATTTCAAAGAATGAGGGCTTTACTTCTGAAGAACAGCATACGCGTGCTCATTTGAGGTTTAAGATTAAGCATCTCATCCTATTTTAATATAAAGAATATCTGATTTCTCCAACTGCCTTTAAAAATGTAAATGTAGACTGAAATGCTGAAACAGCCTCAAAGGGTTATACACATCTGAATCCAGGCTTTTTTCCCTGACTTATCTCCAATGTCTTAGGCATGTTTCATAGTCACTGATACTGCTACACAAAAAGCCTCTTCTGTGAGAGGCATAAAGGTATTTTTCTCTATACATATACACATATATTTTTATATATGTATGTAAAAACACAAAAATGTTCCAGATTCTCAATATACTCAGAATAGCATCTGCACTCTTCTCTCACAGGAACACATCCTTACTTTAGCTAAAAAAAAGTAAACTAGGAAGTCAGCAAGAAAAAAACAAAAGAAAAAGACAACTCACTCCTGTTTTGCTACTGTATAAAAATGCAGAAACAGATTTTCAATGTCTCCAGGCTCTTTTCCTTTCAACCTTTATTTACACTCCCTTTAGACACTAGTTGCTAGCCTGACAGGGCAAACAGTAGCACTTGGAGGTAACAGTTCACAGGAAAGATTACACTATAAACCTTCCTGAACTACAAGAAGTGTATCTTTCAAAGTTGTGGATGTGTACTCTAAGACTTTTAACTACAACATACAGTTTTATTATTTAAAAATTTTCCCTTTTGTAAAGAGGTTGAGGAAATGGTCAGCTATCTGTGTTTCTCTGCACCTATCCTGTTACATGATCCCAAGGCAGCTTACATCTTTTTTAGAGCACTTACCAAGTGAGTCTTCTATTGAGTTTTCTTTTTCTGCTTATAAGAAACTTTAGAAAATAACACACATTCACATTCTTAGAACAGTTTCATTACACTGGAAAAGGGGCCTTATCAATGAAAGATGACTTTTGCAGTTAGCTACACAGAAAAGTCAAGATGTAGAGTAGCCAACTATATTTGAAGAACTTGATTCACCCGTAAAATTTTTACCTGCAAAACTATATTTAAGTTCCTCACGATGCTGAACCTTGTCTGTGCAGATCACATGCTCTGCAGAGCAGATGTCTTCTTGATACATCCCAGAAAGAGAAGACAACTTTCACAAAGTTGAAACCTAGCCAGATGATAGTTTGAAGACTACAACTTGCTTTTCAGGTGATCACACAAAGTAGTGAAAAACAGCAAAAAATTCAAAGCACAGCTAAGTATCAATCAAAGTACATTGTTAACCCTTAATGATAGGTATTTGTAGTGATAAGCCGAGGTATTTCAGCAATGCTTCTACCAAGGGGATCTTCTTCTGCATTGAAGTTGACCCAAAGACACCAAGTCTTAAGTGATCAGAGCCAGTAATGATGTGAACTGCAATACAGTGCTAGACCTCAGAAGAAACCTATCTTCCAGAGACATGGTTTCCTCTCCTAAATGCCAAATCAAGCACCAGGGGAGATCTGTGTCAGTCTTTCAAACTTAATTATTGTTAAACCAATGTAGACTGAGCTGATGGAGGCATCAGGTTCCACAGACTGCTCACATCAATGTATTTCATTAAATAAATATATACATACATAATTCTGAATTCAAACAAGAAAACAAAAAAACGCCAACACAGTTAGGAACAATCTTAAATCTGAAGAGATATTTTTTAATGCTGAGATGGGAGATGGCCAAAGCCCAGAAGCTGTATTCTGTAAACAGAGCATATTAATTTCTCCTTCCTGTCCATCAAAAATACTCTGATAAACACTTTTTACATCTGAAAAAATTTCAAATTAACATGATCAGGAGCCAATGCAGGGATCTGAAAATAAAAGTGGTTTGCCTGCTGATTCATGGCTATTCTTAGATGACAAACAAGACTATAGCAGTTCATTAGCTCTCATTGCAAAGGAAGAAAACAGACAAGTTCCAAAGGCAGTTCTATAAAGTACTGTCAATATTTTGACCCCATACATGACATGCAGTAATTCCTGGCTTCTCTCAAGATCATAGGGTTACTAAAAACCATTTGCTCTCAAACTTTCCACTTCTGGAAAGTTCCTGATCTTCCTATAGAAACTTTACAGTGATGACCAGTTACACCCACTATTCATTTGGATCACTCAGATACAGCAATTAATTTTTTGGTTGCAACGACCATAACTCTACAGTTTTCTGCCTTTAAAATAAATTTAAAAAAAAATAGCCAACAAAAATGTCTGCCTTATCACTTTTGTTACAGCAGGCAACTTGGAAACATGGGAACCAAGGTTTCCGCAGACAATTAAAATCGTTTAATGCTTTCAAAAACATTACCTGTGACTGAATAACTGCATTAGGAAATTCAAACCGCTTCTTGATATCATCCAACATCTTGGCTCTGTCATATGACACTAGCTCCCAACCTGCAACAGATTAAAAAAATATACACTCAGCACTAGAAAACAAAGCATGCTACTTGCCTGAAAAAAATACACAAGACTTACGAAGTTAACAGCAGATTAAGTATTACAGAATTTTCTTCCTTGTCCTAAGGCAGCCATATCACCTCACTTTATGGTCTTAAACCAAATAAATGCCAAATACACATTGGTCTTGCCCAAAGAACAGGTGATCAATATTTCTTAAAGCCAGACCAATCCTAGTGTTCCATATGGCCCAGCCTAAGTGTATTCTGAGCGCGTTTATCCTTGAAAGCATTTTAAGTGTATCTCATTGACTTGAAAATGGAACAGCTCCAGATGAGTGGTCACAGTTTCTAAAACATGTTCTCAGATGAAAAATTCTCTGTATTTTTTTCAATTATTTAGTGTAAACCTGGAAGGGAGACAAACTAAAGACTCACTTGCGAGAGGCCAAAACAATTGACAGAGTGTTCTCTACATGCTAGAATATGTGGACACCCACAGAAGAACAAAACCGGAAAAGAAATCAGATATCAGTTTACATTGCTGCACACCAGCAAAACTGGTGGCCTACAGTAAATACTCAAACATTTCAGTGTACTGCAAACACATCTCCACTTAACTGAGATGGTTTCCTTAAAATGAGGAAACAACCAAGCACTTGCTGAAAGCACTTGCAATAAGCACTGAAAAATCACAGAGATATAGTATTCCAATTTCAAGACATACTGCCAGTGTGACGCCTTTATAATCTTTCCACTACTTTTCAAAAGACAAATGGGGAAAGGCAAATGCAGCACAGGCCACAACAAATACCATGAGCTGCAGGGAAAACCAAAATTAATAGTTTGCACCTTAATGAACATCAATTCCTGGCAGTTACCATATACTTACAAATTCTATTTCTGAAAGTTTAGGAGAAAGATTAACCCTTTACTCCACTGAGAAGGAGCCCAGCATAGTTTTGTACTGCTTTAGAACAGATTTAATTGCATTTTGAGACAACTGGTCACCACCATCATTTGAGCCCAACCATTTGGCAGGGTTCCACTGACTACACTCACCACTTACCCAGGCCATGTAGTGTGCAACAGAGATCTTCATATAATGCCCACTGCCCTCCCCATGTCCAAAACACAAGTAACCTCATTATAGACAGAAGTGAGGTTGGTCAGGCAGGCATTTTTTTGCCCTTGGTAAATCCACACTGACTGTTCCTTGTCACACCTGGTTCTGGCATTTAAAAATGGCTTCTAGAAGCCTAAGTTCCTCAGCCATCCAAAGGACCAAAGTGATGCTGACTGGACTGTCGTCAACTGGATCCTCCTCCTCAGGCACAAAAAAACCGCTCCAAGAGAATGCACTCCATAATCTTTCCACAGACTGACAGAAGCCTGACACACTTTAAAATGAGGTTGACATACTTGTATTCCATTATGATCTTTTTGTCTTTTTCAGAAAAGGGTCAACACTTGCCTTTCTGCAGTCATTGCAGATGTCCACAACATTCTGAAAATTAACAGAGAGCAGTCTTACAAGGGCAATGGCCAGCTCTCTTGGCACCATGAAAATGTCTTGCACTTCTTCACACAACATTTTACTATTGATATAACAACAGAAGGTCCTTTTGTTTATCTTTACATCCTTTGCAAGTTCTAAGATGCATAGAGCTTTAGATTTTCTAACACCAGCTCTGTTGTACCCAAGTAAAGTTGCTAAATGGTGCCTCTGACTGGTCCTGCTTCTCTTTCCTGTATGCTGTCAGATTTGCAGTGCAGCACACTTTCATCTACCAAAATATCCAGTTCACTTCCTGTAAGAGCACCACACATTGCACTACAGTTCTGCCAGCTTTCCTGAGATCTTTCATCCTTCCAGAGCTACCTCTCAAAGGGTCCTGACAAAGCATCTTTTGAATACATCGGGTTCTGCTCTCCTGCGGGGACTGTACTTTGCTACTGACCTTCCTCACTCCACTTCTTCTGGGCTTTACAACCAAAGGTACTACAAGGAAATAATCTCATGGTAGAGATACAGGAAAAGTTGCATCCTCAGTCAAACAGCCATTTTGCATAGTTTCTTATCTGAACTTTAGAACCGGGAACCAGATGTAAAGATGCCAACCTGCGCAATGCAGACGCACTTAGGATGGCAACACAACTACAAAAAAGCTAGAACTGCAATGCTATTACCCTTAACTACCAAAGTAACTTCCAGCATCACAATGACTTAATCATTCAACAAAGCACTTCTGTCTATACTGTCCCGAGCCTACTGAGTACACACAGATTAACACTAAGTGAGAAAGGTTCTCTCTCTGTAGAAATTACATTAAAAGACCTAGAAGCTATGAAATACAGGTAGGCCTAAGTGTTGTGAAGAGAAAAAAAATTAATAAAGCTTAATTTTAGTGTATCAATTTTTCCACATGAATTATGCATAAGTACAAAGAGTGGGAAGTTTTTTATCTCAAACACATACTTAATAGAATATCTCCTTTGAACATTATTACTTCACAAGAGTAAAATACAAATATAACATGCTATTTTATATTTCTAAGCATACAATATCATAGTTATTCATCCTCAGAAAAATAACTCCTTCTTTTAACTGTATAGCATTTGGAAGATGAATTTTCTCTCTGCTGACAGGACACCCAAAAGAAAGAGATCACAGAAGACTATTACTGGCACTGTTCTCTGAGTACCATCAACATTTCATCCTTCCTATTTCTGAGTGCCTTTGATGACAAAAAAAAAAGGGAGGGACAAGCTTGTCAGAGCTAGAAAATATCTCTACAGCCTACCAACAACAGCCTTGAAAACTACTGACAAGATTTATCCCACCTTGCTGCATGTGGAATAGCACTCTGTCTCAAAAGATCAGAATTTTCTTTAGCATTAACACCTTTGAGCATTGTATGATTTGTGTGTTGTTGCATCTGACAGTTAGTGTTGGTGTTTATATAAAATTTAACCTTTGCAAAGGAAGAAACATTGCCCTAAAACTAATCCACTCATATCTAAAACAAGCTCCACACAAGCAGTTTTCCCATTTCCCTGCCTCCAGGAACACTGTAAAAGAGAAGAATTATACTGCTCTACAATAACATAAAGCAAAGAACCACACCAAAAGAGCTGGTCTTAGTTAGAGCACACTGGCTACTAAACATCCCAAAATTTACCCTGTGTATGTCAGCAGCCTACCTTGTCAAGCTGTAACTAATTACATCTCACTTCTCCTGACATTTTTTTTTTGTTCTGCAATGTACTTTTTTTCCTATTCTCATTGCTGAAAAGGTGTTCTACACCATCAACCACATCCACCCCAAACAAATTCCCTGCATCAAGGCACAGGAAAGGGATCCTTGTTTCCATAACATCATAAGCACCCGTAGTGTACTGATCCTGGCCGGCTGGCTGTCAGCCAAGTGCCCCCCAATCTGCTCTATCACTCTTCCTCCTCAACCAGACAAGGGGAGAAAATCAAATTACAGGCTCATGGGTTCAGATAAGGACAGAGAGTGACCACTCATCAATTACTCATGGGCAAAACAGACTCAACTCAGAGAAATTAGTTTACTACCAGTCAAACCTCACGGACTCTCAGCTCCTCTGTCTCTTCCCCTCAAGTGGAGCAGGGGGATGTGGAATGAGGGCTACACTCACATTCTGCCTCTGCTCTAGCGTGGGGTTCTTCCCACAGGAGACAGTCCTTCACAAACTTCTCCAACGTCAGTTCTTCCAAGTGGCTGCAGTTCTTCACAAAATGCTACAGGACATCCTTCAGGAACAGGCATGGGTCACAAACCTGCTCCAGTATGGGGTTTACACAGGGTCCCTGCTTCCTTCAGGGTGCATTTACTTGCTCTGACACTGGGTCCTTCACAGGAAACTCCATGTAATGCAAGCTGAAAATCTGCTTTGCCACACTATTCATCATGGGCTACAAGTGAATTTCTGCTCAGGAAGCTGCAGTATCTTGTTGCTCTCCTTCACTGGATTTGTCTGTAGGGCTGTTTCTCTCACAGGTTCTCACTCCTCTGTCTCTGCACAGCAGTTTCTGCCCTTTCTAAAACACACGATCACAGAGGTATGACCACCATCACTGTCTGTCTCGGTTCAGGCTACTAATGGGCCCATTTTGGAGCTAGCTGGCACTGCCTCCATCTGACAAGGGTAGCTCTCCCGCATCCCTTGGTACCAACACCTTACCGTGTAAACCTACCACAGCATCCTGATGCTAAACAGGTCTACACTGCCAATGCAGCTGAACCGGAGAGGAGGTGTCGCCACATCAGCCCTGCTAGACCTGGACCACACCAGTTTACCATAAGTAATTATGACAGAGTAAAAAAAGGTAAATAACAGAAATCCATGACTGGGAGTACTGAGATCACTATTCCAGTTTTTACTGCCTTTCGCCCACTGCTGGACTGCGGATTCAAACCGGTGCTTCTGCCGAACCAGGGACACCTACAGGGTCTCCCGACGTCAACGTGTCCCGTGGGAGGCATCCCCTCTCTCCCCGAGCACGGGAACAACTGCACAAACAACCCCCCGCACTCCGGCCCCCCACCATCCCGAAAGGCCCCGAGGAGCGGCCCCGTCGACCCCGCGCCTGCGCCTCCGCCACCGTCCCACCCGCGACCCTGCGCCCACTACGGTGCGCCGCAAGCTCCGCGCCAGCCCCCCGCGACCGCCTGCCCCGCTCGCCTCGGTGCCACCCCGCTCCAGCGCCGACCCCGAGCGGCTTCCAACAGCCCAGCCGCGCCTGCGCACCAAGCGGCGCCTGCGCGTTGGAGGGAGGGAGAGACGAAGCGGGGGATGGAGCCGGAGGGGAGCCAGGTGTGTCTGCGGGAGCCGGGCGTTGCTGAGGGGTTTGGTTTTCTCTAGTCAAATTTCTCTAGTCAAATTTGGAATAAATCTGGTACATCTGGGAAGCATCGCCAACATAATTTCCTGGTGGCTTTATTTTGTCCTGTACATTACACAGAAAACAATAAAAGTAAGATTTAGTTAAGTTGGATTGATCTGCCATATAGGTGTACCACCCTGCAGTCCCTGCAACAAAGATTTTTTGTAAGGGTCAGTAAATCCATGGAAACCACTCTGTTCATCAGCCTATGAATTCCTCCAGAAGCAAAACTAGACAGGAGTCCTTTGCTCAGTTACTCTCTTTCTAGGGCATTCTGAGTTATCATCCCATGCAGGGTAATGCGCTGGTAATGCTCCACAAGAAATAAAAGAAGATTCTCTTGGCAGCTTCTACTATGTGGAGTGAGGTCTCCCAGTGAAGGTTATTATCCAAATGAAGATCACACAGTAGCAGCACAGATAGTGGCTTAATCTGCATGTCTTGTTTCCTATATGAAGTTTTATCCTAAGCAGAAAGTAATTCTATCTTAAAAAATGTAAAAAGAAAAGTCACAGTTTAGAACATTTGGCAGAAATCAATAGTGGCAAAGCCTGCCACTATGAAAAGTTATTTACTTTAAATCTCCTAAGCCTGATAATAAAATACAATTTTACCAAATGGGCCTAGTCAGCTACATCTGTAGTCTTTATTACTAAGATTAAGGCTTATTTAAAATGCATTAAACTTTTGGATGCAGTCTATTTTACTACAAACAGTAGTAAGTTATGAAGAGCCACAACACCATACACACAAAGGTTCCATGGACTTCCACAAAATTTCAGCGTGAGGGTAGAATTGAGTGTAAAGTCACTGATTAGCATCCTCAGAGTGTGCTGAGATTAATGAAAGTAGAAATTGCTTAGCACTTGCCAAGGAATGCTCTGCAACTCACAAGATTGGGCTTAAAATGCCTTACCGAACCTTATCCTGCAGCAGTTCATAAATAAAAGGTTCCTTTTTATTCACGTGAGTAAGGCCTGTGGAATAGCTAAGCTGCCTTGCTCTGCTGAAGGGCAATGTAGAAAGTTTGAGACATATCTCTGGCAAAGACAAATTTCTGTTACTGTTGGAGAATTTCAGTTTCCCATTGGTTGTAGTGAGCAGCAGAGAGCATCATCATACACAAGTATTAAACCTGAAATGTCTTTTTCTTGTCTGTTGTTTTACCTGATTTACCTAAGCTCTCATGGCTTAACCATTTCATGGTAAATGAATTGACTGAGCATTGTTCAGTCATTTATCTGTCTGAACAATCTCTTAGTGTTTATACATTTCCTGATTGTCTGATTCTGAGAACATAAAAATAAGAATTGCAAGCAGATGTGGATCGGTAAGGCACAACTGCAGTTAAAGTAAAGGGATTGCAGGAAGCCTGTAATATTGTGCAAGTTCACTGTCAATATGTCCTTTCCACATTTTAAGGTCCATTATTCTTGAAAAAAATCTCATTTATTTCAACCTTTCCTGTCTTTAAAGCTCTCAATGGCTTTGGAAGCCCACAGTGGTCCCAAAGCAATGTACTTGTCATCTTGTAGCCCAAATTACAGCCATGCTGTAATACCACTTTGCTTTTTGAACCAAACTTCCACATATTTGGTATTCATTTCAGTAAATGTCTCCAAAACTCCAAAAATTGCTCAAACTTGCTAACTAATTATTACACGGACTTGTCAAAAAAGTCTTCACGCAAATAAAGTCTGTGGAAAATCTACGTCTTCCTCTGTAATCTTTGAAATGCATTTTTGTGTCCTGTCATGAGAGCTATTGTCTGTTATCCGACAGGAAAGTGCTGGGACTCCTCCCATGTAATATGTTCTGTTTATATTGCATACCTCCAGTATGTGGGATTGAATGCACAGTTACAGTTCATAACTAAGGTGGGGAAGTAATATTGAATCATAAATTTCAGAGCACTCTTCAGACACTTATTCGAACTTGCCCATAGCTTCACAATGGAATTACAGCAAGAGAAAATGAAGGTCAAAAAGTTTAGGTTAGTCACACAGATCTGGTCCTTCCTGCGAGCAGAAGGTTATACTGGGTGATCTGCTGAGGCTTTTTCTCTTACCTTCTACAAGTCTTTAATATTTAACATTTTCGAGATATTTGGGTGTAGAGATTGTGCAGGAATGTGTGTTTTTTTTTCACCAGGACATAATGAGTACACTCAGTGTCATTTTCTCTGAAATTTACAGTCAAAACCAAAAACTCTGTCTTCTCTTCAATGAGTAATTTTCACTTACCCTGTGGCTATCTTAGGCAAACTTGCAACTACATTATGAGTACATAGAATCCAGAATCATTAGAATTCGAATCACAGAATCACAGAAATCAGGGATTGGAAGGGACCTCAAAAGATCATCTAGTCCAATTCCCCCACCACAGAAAGATCACCTAGACTGAGTTGCACAGGAACATATCCAGGTGGGTTTTTAATATCTCCAGAGAAGAAGACTCCCTGGGCAGCCTGTTCCAGTGCTCTGTCACCCTCACAGGGAAGAAGTTCTTTCTCACATTCACAAGGAACCTGCTATGTTCCAGCTTACACCCATTGCCCCTCGTCCTACCACTGAAAAGAGCCTGGCTCCACCCTCCTGACACCCACCCCTCACATATTTATAGACATTAATGAGGTCACCCCTCAGTCTCCTCTTCTTCAAGCTCAAGAGACCCAGCTGCCTCAGCTTTTTCTCATAAGGGAGATGTTCTACTTCCTTCATCATCCACATTGCTCTGCACTGGACTCTCTTCAGCAGCTCCGTGTCCTTCTGGAACTTAGGGGCTGAGAACTGGACACAATACTCCAGATGTGGTCTCACCAGTGCAGAGTAGAGGGGGAGGAGATCCTCTCTTAGTTTGCTAACCACCCTTCTTTGGAAAGTCCTTCATGATCACTAAGTCTGACAGTCCTCTCTCTCTAACTAATAAATCATCTCCTGAAACACCATGTCTACCTGATTTTTCAACATTTGAAGGGCCAGTGCCTCCTCTGCCTCCCTANATCTCCTGAAACACCATGTCTACCTGATTTTTCAACATTTGAAGGGCCAGTGCCTCCTCTGCCTCCCTAGGCAGCCTGTTCCAGTGCCTCACCACTCTTTCTGTGAAGATTTTCCTAATATCCAATCTGAACCTGACACAACTTGACTCTATTTCCTTTTGTCCTATCACTAGTCACTAGGGAGAAGAGGCCAACATCTGCCTCACTACAACCTCTCTTCATGTAGTTGTAGAGAGCAATGAGGTCTCCCCCGAGCCTCCTTTTCTCCAGGCTGAACCACCCTGGCTCCTTCAGCGTCTCCTCATAAGACATGTTCTCCAGACCCCTAATCAGCCTAATTGCCCTTCTATACACTCTGTTCAGCACCTCGACATCCTTCCTATACTGCGGTGCCCAAAACTGCGCACAGTACTTGAGGTGCAGCCTCACCAGGGCC
>VXBP01003624.1:62712-117520 GCA_013400115.1 Rhinopomastus cyanomelas | reverse complement strand
CCTCCCTAGGCAGCCTGTTCCAGTGCCTCACCACTCTTTCTGTGAAGATTTTCCTAATATCCAATCTGAACCTGACACAACTTGACTCTATTTCCTTTTGTCCTATCACTAGTCACTAGGGAGAAGAGGCCAACATCTGCCTCACTACAACCTCTCTTCATGTAGTTGTAGAGAGCAATGAGGTCTCCCCCGAGCCTCCTTTTCTCCAGGCTGAACCACCCTGGCTCCTTCAGCGTCTCCTCATAAGACATGTTCTCCAGACCCCTAATCAGCCTAATTGCCCTTCTATACACTCTGTTCAGCACCTCGACATCCTTCCTATACTGCGGTGCCCAAAACTGCGCACAGTACTTGAGGTGCAGCCTCACCAGGGCCAAGTAGAGGGACGGGATCACCTCCTTGGTCCTGCTGGCCACACTCTTTCTGACGCTGGCCAGGTTGCCATTGGCCTTCTTGTCCATGTGGGCACACTGCTGCCTCATGTTCAGTTGGTTGTAAGTCAAGAACCCCACATACCTCTCTGCTGGGCAGCTTTTGAACCACTCCTTTCCAAGCCTGCAGTACTGCTGGGGTTTATTGTGGCCAAACTGCAGGATTCAACGTTTGGTCTTATTGAAACTCATACAATTGGCCTTGGCCCAGCGATCCAGCCTGCCCAGATGTCTCTAGACGTAGAACCTCCCTAACCTCAAGAAGATCGGGGCTCCCACCAAATTTGGTGTCATCTGCAAACTTGCTGAGGGTTTAGTCTATCGCCTCAGCCAAATCACCCATAAAGATGTTCAACAGGAGTGGCCCCAGCACTGAGTCCTGGGGGACACCACTCATGACCAGCCACCAACTAGATTTAGTTCTGTTCAACGTAACTCTTTGGATCTGGCCATCCAACCAGGTTTTAATCCAGCAAAGCATATGTGCATCCAAGTCACAAGCAGCAAGCTTCATAGTACTTCACAGTTCATTTTTAGAAAAGATAAGCACTGGCTGTGTGATTCCCACTGACAACCAGAACTCGTAGTATAGAAATAATTTCCAACTCACTTTACAATTATCTAGGCTGTATTATATTAACATGGTTTTAATTGATAAATATGAGAAATGTGTGCATATATCAATGTCAGAAAGTGATACCTATTGCATTTCACTGCCAGGCTCAAAGGTTTGTGGTCTACAGCACAGTCCCTAGTTGGACACCAGTCACTAGTGGTGTATGAGAGGGGCTTACATGGGCAAGCATACTGCCTGATGTCTTCAAAAGTGATTCAGTTAACCTCAGTTATCATTTCAAAGAAGATTTATTGGATCAGATTTTTAGAAATAATATTTTTCTAGAAAGCAAGAATTCTACTTTGAAGTAAGAATAGAGGTTTTATATGCAGACTTACTCAAACATAAAGTTAGAATCTCATAAGTGTTTTCATAGTGTGGGAATGATCAATATCACTAGATAACATGTCTTCCAGATACTTGTTTGTTCTCTCCGGCAATTGGTTGTTATGAAAATGCTTTTTTGAACATCAGAATTCAGTTGGGAAATTCAAAGTCAACACGTGACTTTAAAGAACATTTAGCAGCTTTAAACTGTCTAGTGTTTTGAATATATTTCTGCAAATCCTTGAGCATGTAGTTGTACTTTAATATTCCTGTAGTTTGTGAAGCCTCCTAAAGCTGTTATTTTGAAATGATGTTTATATTATCATCACACCTTAATCAGTAATCATCTTCTATGTTCTGCATGCAAGAAAAAATATTGCCAGCTTCTACAAAGCAAGCCATGACACCAGTAGGGTGACTTCAGAATAACAAACTGCATTCTACTTTGGCTTACACAATAAGCACAGCAAAACCTGCGGAGGGTTCAAACAATGCAATTAGGGATATTTAGATTGTTTTATGCCTCAGCTTTTCCTTCAAAAAATTTAAGTGCCAATTTTTTAAAAAATGTTTCCTATTTTAGTACATTTTAGGCTATACGAGATTAAAATTACTTTCTTCATGATCCACTTGTCTGGACGCCTTGTAGTTAGTTGCTTGGTAACCTTCAGTTCTTGAATAGCTCATCTCAGAGCAATATACCTGTACAGTTCTGACGATTGCAACTGTACATACTGATGTATCAGAGAGAATGACTGTACTGTGTCTCCCAAAGCAGGCATTTCAGTTATTGTGTTCATGCTCTGAAATTCTTCTCTGAGAGCAGCAGAATCTAGTAATTTTCTGTAGCCAAGACTGAAGCTTAACAGGAAAAAAAAAATCTTATTTAAATAAATGTAAACAGTGGCCTTTTTTCCCCCCATGTGCTTGAAAAAGCCCTGTCAGCTGGGTTAGTTTCATGGGTAGCTTCCAACTGAGGGTCAAGGACTATACTGAAGCATTCCTAATTCCTATGACAGGAACAAGACCCTGCAGAAGTTTTACACTACAGACAGAAAAGTGGCATAGATCTCCAAATGCAGACACTCTGGGTGCTGTGCTACCATTTTTCTTCTGTCCAGTGAGAGTTAGAAAACCACAGAGAAGAGTTTCAGTGATGCTTGTGGGGCATAGGACATTATGGATCAATGGCAGACATTAAGGTCTCCTTAGGCTATGCAGTTAATTCACCCTTCCTTTCAGACAAGATTTCTGTTTAGGAGTACTTTTTTATTTTTGGTACAAACACAAACCTACACTCTACATTTATTTAAATGGACATTAATATCATAAACTTACAAAAAGGCTGCTTAGGTGTAATTTAAATAGATGAACACCCCAATCATGGGCACTGAAGTTAATAACACTAGTAATTTCTTTGATTTTAATCACTATGTTTTATTTTTATTTAATTTATTTAACTTTCTCATCAAAATCCATTGGATTTTACTTGAATCATCAACACAAAATTAATGTTAAGAACTGTTGTTAACCTTTGTTTGGCCAGCACTGCGAGCACTCATACTTCTTTTCACATAGGTAATGTTAGTGATATAAAATGGACCAGCAGTAAGAGGGAAGAACAATGACATGAGTGAACACACTGATGGAAAACTGTTGAGATAAATGTTTTTTCTTGCTGCTTAAGGTGCTTTTGCATTTCTGTCCTTTTCATGTTTTTAATTTGTTTTCTTTCCATCTTTTATTGTTTCACTAGAATTACACTCTTCAGGGATCTTTTAGAGCTCTGCTTCTGGTGAATTATGTTTTCTGGGATCAGAATGCATTTGAGAATGCATTCTGGAACACTAATGCCATAATGGGTATTAAAATTATTTCAAATATTTGCAGTCAGATCAGTTACAGCAGTATAAACACTTCTTTGACCCAAACTTTTCGTCTCCTGTTGGCCCTACAAAGTGTTCATGAATATTATTCCTACTCAAGAGTGCAAGTGGATTTTGACCTCTCTGTCTCACAACTTGGACATTAATAGTAAATTATTTATGATACAAATACTCCCCCAAAAAAACCTTCAGATCTTTTATAATCCATTTTCATAGGAAGTGGTGCCTCTTCTTACCCTAGTCTCTTGGATTTCCTTGAAATGGGAATGAAAGTGCAAAGCGCTGCTGAATGATGCACTGGGAAGCTATTTCTTGCTTTCTAAATACGTGTGTGGGTAAAAAATACCCACACACAGAGCACTGAAAGGTGGAAAATGACAGTAGATCAAGACAGCACGGTTTTTGCATTTGTATCTTTGTGAGAAACTGGAATATTTATTTGAAATAGTAAATATATGGAAAGTAGCTGGAATTAATGTAATATGGTGATCAATATCAGATGGTGCTTACCATTAGAAGAGGTGTAAATGAAGTGCAGCTGCTCTACTACTGAAATCTGTTGAATCCAGGGGACCACACAGAGCTTATATGGAAGGGCTTCTGAAATCTGCACAGTAAATCACTTTAACAATAAATTACTTCTAGCTTCTCACTGGCCTGTTCCTAAGGTGTGAGTCAGCACGGTCCCTCGTACTGAACAGAAAGGAGATGGAAATGTACAGATGTGATGTTGACATTGCTGTGGAAGTAACAGAATCACAGAACTTTCAGAGCTGGAAAGCATCTCTAGAGGTCATCTAGTCCACCTCCTCCTGCCAAAGCAGGACCGCCTATAGCACATTGCACAGGACTATATTCAGGTGGGTTTTGAGTATCTCCAGAGCAGGAGACTCCAAAACCTCTCTGGACAGCCCTTTCTAGTGTTTTGTCACCCATGCAGTAAAGAAGTCTTTTCTCACGTCTAAACAAAACCTCCTGTATTCCAACTTGTGCCCACTGACCCTTGTCCTGGCACAGGGAACAACTGAAAACAGGGTGGCACCATGCTTCATATATCCACTCATCAGGTTCTTATATAGACGTGGATAAGTTCTCTCAGTCTCAGTTTTCTTCGCAAGTGTGATGCTTCCCTGTCATCTTCCTTGCCCTCTACTGGACTCTGTCTCTCTCCAGTAGCTCCCTCTCTTGAATTTGGTAGCCCAGAACTGCACACCGGACCCCAGATGTAACTGTTGTTTTAGGTGACGAGCAGCCTTGTCAATGGCAGAAGCAGCTACAAACGCTACGAATTAGTGCTACAAATATGTGTGCAGTAACCCCGGTGCCGTCAGCCCTTGCGCTCCATTTTTCCCGCAGGTCTCTCACTGGCTGACAAGTCCCATTCACCCCTGCCCCGCCCCGCCCCAATCTACCGCTTTAAGGGCTGGCGGGGCGGGGCCGGGTGGAGGGGGCTCGCGCCCGCTCAGCCGCACGCCATTGGCTGACCGTGCTCACCGCCTCTCCCCCGCACCCAACCCCGCACACTGTTGTGTCCGTGGCTCGAGGGTCGGCCTTTGCCGGCGGGCGGTGCGCGTGCGCGGCGGGAGCTGCTGCAGCCGTGGGGCCGCGGCGGGCTCGGCTGGGCTCGGCGGAGAAGGAGGGGGAAGACTGGAAGGGCCAGAGGAGAAGGCAGAGGCGGCTGTATCAGCAGCAGCAGCAGCAGCGGCGGCGGAGAGTGGAGGATGCCAGCTGCTCGCCCGTCCCTCCTCTGCGCGCCCGTCGTCACCTCCGCGTCTTCGTGAAGTAGCTCAGGGGGCGGCGGGCAGGGGCGGTTGCCTCAAGCATGGCCGGCGCGGTGAGTACCGCGGGGCTGCCGCCCGGGGAAGGGGTTGGCGTGACTTGGGGTGGGGGCTTGCAGTTGGGGGACCCACCGGTCCTGGTAGCGGCGCGGGTGCCGCCTCGGCCATTTTTCCTTTTGCCGAGCCTCTGGCACCGCGTTGCCCGCGTGTCTCGTCCCCGTTCCGGGGGCCGGGCGCTCACCGGCCGCTACCCAACCACCCTCCCCGCCCCGCTCCGCAGTGCGCCGTCCAGGTGAAGCTGGAGCTGGGGCACCGCGCCCATGTCAGGAGAAAACCCACCGTCGAAGGCTTCACCCACGACTGGATAGTGTTTGTCCGGGGGCCTGAGCACAGTAACATCCAGCACTTCGTGGAGAAAGTCGTCTTCCACCTGCATGAGAGCTTCCCCCGGCCCAAAAGAGGTGAGTGCGCGCGCGGCCGCGGCGGGACGGGGTTCGGGTCGCCTGCCCAGCGGCTCCGTGGCGGCCGCCGTGGAGAGAACAAAAGCGGTCGATGGCCAGTGCAGGAGTGGGCTGCCCGGGTTTCGCCACCCTCGGGGCTGCCTCGCTCCCGGGGACGCCGCTTAGCCCCTCTCCCTCCTCCGCATTTGTTGCCGCGGGGATCGCCGCTGCCGGGCGGTAGGTCCCACTCCCGCCTCCTCCCGGTGTCTCGAAGTTGCCGGTGGTCTGCACCAAAGGGTTTTGCCCACGTGTTGCTTTCTTCCGGCTGGCATTGCTTTTTTTCCTGATGTATCAAATGCCTGACTGGGACAGGTGTGCCTGGAAGGTGTGTTCCTGCTCCAGTTCCTTGGTACTTGAGTTTGGACTTGCCCAAGGCTTGTCTCTCTGCTTAGTTCCCTAGTTCATTGTCAGGGCTTTACCCTGCCGTAAATGAGTGAAAACTTCTCAAAAGATCTGTGCATGTGATGTGCGCACAAGTTGGGCTGCGAGAGGTTTAAGAAGCTTCTTGTTTTCACATCTGATTTCTGAGCCTGTATCGTTCAAATTACTGTAGTAGAATTAGTAGAGATAACAGTAAGAATGAAAGAATTGCGCAGGCTCGTTTATATATGCAAGCGCAATGGTTAGTAGTTATCTTCTGTTTCAATCTTTATTTAACCTAGAACTCCTGCAGTTCTTCAGAACAACATAATCATAAATCCTGTTCACTTAGAGCTAGGTGGGGGAAAAACTGAGTGTTCAAAGAACAAAAGACAGAGTGGAACATCTCCCTTATGAGGAAAGGCTGAGGGAGCTGGGTCTTTTGAGCTTAGAGAAAGTGAGGGTGACCTCATTAATGTTTATAAATATATGAAGGGTAGGTGTCAGGAGGATGGAGGCAGGCTCTTCTCAGGGTCATCTGGTGATAGGACAAGGGGCAATGGGTGTAAGCAGGAACATAGCAGGTTCCATATAAATATGAGAAAGAACTTCTTCCCTGTGAGGGTGGCAGAGCACTGGAACAGGCTGCCCCGGGAGGTTGTGGAGTCTCCCTCTCTGGAGACGTTTAAAACCTGCCTGGCCACACTTCTCTGTGGCTTGGTCTAGGCGATCTTGCTATGGTGGGGGAATTGGGCTATGATCTTTCGATTCTAATTCGTAATGTTCTATGTTTCTGTGATTAAAAAAAAGCTTCTTTTGTGGTAAGGTAAAAACGTGTTTTGATTGACGGTATCAAGTTGTGAGGTTTTTTCTAGTATCAATTACTGTGTGTCTTCTAGAGTATTTTCCTTCCCTTAAGAAGTGGTGTAGAAATTGCAGTATTTCACTTGCTGAGATTATCTTGTGAAATAAGAGCTATTAATTCCCTTTTATTATCATATAGTTGGTAAGTTTTTAATTCTTCTGTAAGGCAGCGGAGTACTGCACAATTTTGTATTGTATGTAATATTGTGGTATTTCTGATAAGTTGCCCAGATTACACTGTATAATTGTCTGCCTGCTTTCTTGTACTGAAAAACACTATTTTAAGTCAACTGAAACAGTTTGGTAGAGAATCTCCTGAGAATGGGCTGAGTAGTCTTAATAGGTGAGATAGTGTTGTCTGTATTGAGCTGATTAGATTATATTTCAAAATCTGTGGTAGAAAATGTATTTAGCACTGTGAAGCCCTATATGCACAGAGGGTGGTTATGATGCTTTTGTTACTTGTGCTTTATTTAATCTCTGCTTTTATTACCAGTGCTTTATGCAGTTATTTGCTTGTTGTCTGGCCTCAAGGAACATAACTCCACAGCCCAGACTTGGGTGTTGATGGCTAGGTGTGATGTGAAGCTTGCTAGTAAGAATGTATTTTAGGACTTGTGGAAGTGAAAGATGGCTCGGTTTGCTACAGGGAATTCTTAGTGTCTTCAGCTGCTAAATTTAGTTATGCAATCATTTAAGCCATTGTTTCAAAGTATTTATTTTGGGGTTCTGTTTATGTGCATCATTTTCATCATGTGGCAACTTGTGGGAAAGAGACCAGCTTATATAGCTCAGGAGGGTACTTGTCCTACTGTCATTGCACATGACTTGGTTTGTAGGAGGCACCATAGCTGCTTCCATCCAGCAGAGTGTAAGCTTGGGTTCTGTGTTTTCTAGAATGATCTGTATCTGAATTAGTGTGTTTCCTGTTGTTCAGAAGCATGTAAAAGTGATGCTAAATATAATTGTAAAAGGCGTATTTTAGCTTGTCTTTTTCTAATTTACAAGTAACAGTAAATTTTTTTGAAAAATGTCTTTGTATGGAATTTGGCTAGGATAGGGTTAATTTTCACAAGAAGCTGGGAACAGACACAGCCAGGATAGCCCAGCTGAACCAGCCAAGGGGATATTCAGACCATACATTGTGCCCAGTAGGTAAGTGGGAAGCTAGCCAGCAACAAAGCAACACAGGGCCACTCATTCACTCCTCAGTCACCCTCCCACTTCCCGCCAGTGGATGGGTAGGACTAGGAGACAAAGGTAAAACCTTGTGTGTTGAGATAAGGAGAATTTAATAGAACAACACTAAGAGAAGTGGTGCATTGTGGCTTGTTGGTTTTTTTTGGCTCTTAATCAGTGCTGTTAGTTTGATTTGACTTCAGAGGGCCCTCTGGGTGTTAAGTGTTGCCTATATAATGGGAATGATACACTTGCTGGTAGTGTTAGCCAAACTACCTGTTTTTCTCTGAAGTTATATACATCTTTAGTATGATAGATTACAACTTGAAGATACTTTAAGCTCTCAGACTAGTACTTGTCCTTGGTTTTAGCAGGCTGAAGTAGGAGTACCATATTAATCAAAAGCAAGTAGTAATACACTGCCTAGCTGTAATAACAGCAAGTTCTCTGCTAAGTGACCTTTTTGTCTCTGAATTTATGCTGTTCATCTGACATGTATATTTACTACCAAAGGTTTTAATTCATTAAGTATGCCCATAGAGTTCATGGATATGTTGAAAATGATAAATTAATAGGCTATCATAGGTGTTATTAGCCCATAATGTGTTTCTGTTGCTAGATCACCTTTTATTAGTCATTCTAAGTGTTAATATAGGACAGCAGTAATGCATTATTTTCTGTGCATTTGCTTTGCATGTTTATAAGCATTGCAGGATAAATTGCCTCTTAAGTTTGTCAGCTGCAGCTTAGGTTTTACTTACCTATTCTGGCTGTGCTAGGGATTTCAGAAATGCTAGAGGTCTTAGGGTAAATTTGCTGACTAAGATGTGTCCAGGTGTTTGTTCTTCAAATAGCTGCTGCTGAGCAAAGGGGGTCCTGTACTTCAAAGTTGTGTCAGTTTTAAGGAGTAAACATTGCTAGGAACAGTTAGTTGTTGGGGCACGGGGGGGGGTTGGTTTGTATAGATAGGATGGGAAGGTGATGGTGACTAATAGGAAACAGTGTGGGTAAGCCACAGTGACTTACTTAATAGTGTCCCTTATGTTTCACTGTATCGCACCTTAAATGCTTGAGCTTGTTTTCTGTGTGCCTGATGGTCACTTTGATTTGTTCTTGCTAGATGGAGCATACATGCATTGAAAGTGACTGGCTCTCCATACTTCCATTGGGCTTTTTCTGAGTAGTCTTACTTACAAAAGGTAGAAAATCTCCTCTTCTGAATTCATTGTTTTGTAGGACTCTCGTAAGGAAGACAAAACTCTAAAAGATGCAGTCCCCATTATCACTGACATTTTTTGATTATTGTTTGTGTTCTAAGGGAATTTCATTGCAGAGGTCCTGGTGATTCTGGCTACAGTGAAGTAAATCTTTTGGTGGTGTAGTAAATCTTTTGGCACTGAAGCATGGCAGGGAGGTCAGCATTGGTGTAGGGTGTTTCCTTCCTGAGCAATCCACGCAAACCCACCTGCTGACTTCAGTTCTTGGATGTCATGGTATGTAATGACACAAACATCAGAGGCACCTATTCTGGCTCCTCTGCTTTTTGTGCACAGCAGTTTAATTGTAGAGTGGAAACTGCATTCATAGAATGTATTGAGTTGGGAGGAACCTCCAGAAGTCATCTAGTCCAATCTCACTGCAACAAGCAGGGGCATCACTCACTAGACCATGTTGCCCAGAGACCCATCATGCCTGACCTTGAATGTGTCCAGGGTCGGGGCCTCCATCACCTCTCTAGGCAAACTCTTCTGCCACTCTCATATTAAAGAACCTTTTCCTGATGTCTAACCTACATCTAATCTTTTCCATTGTAAAAACCATGACCCCTAGTTCTATAACTACCTGTCCCTGTGAACAGGTTTTCGCACCTTTTTTATAGGCCCCTTTCAGATACTCGAAGGTGGCCATAAGGTCCTCATGGCACCTTCTCTTCAGGCTAAACAACCCCAGCTCTCTCAGCCTGTCCCCGTAAGAGAGGTGCTGTAGCCTTCTGATGGTTTTCATGGCCCTCCTCTGGACACACTTCAATAGGTCTTTGTCCTTCTTGTACTGGGCACTCCAGAGCTGGATGCAGTAGACCAGGTGAGATCTCGCCAGGGCAGAGTAGAAGGGCAGAATCGCCACTTGATCTGCTGGCCACACTCTTTGATGCAGTCCAGGATGCAAGTGGCCTTCTGGGCATCAATTGCATGTTGGTGGCTCACATCCAGCTTTTCCTCTGCTGGTACTCCCAAGTCTTTTTCCACAAAGCTGCTCTCCAGCAAGTTTTCCCGCATTCTGTATTGATATTGCTGGTTGCCTCAGCCCAGGTTTGGGACCCTGCACTTGGTCTTGTTGAACCTTGTGAACTTTGTCTGGGCCTGTTCTCTATCTTGTCCAGGTCCCTCTGGATGGCATCCTGTCACCACTTGTCACTGTTTCCCATCAGAACATGAGCCATTGAGCACTACTTTCTGGATGCGACAATCCAGACAATTCCTTATCAACTGAGCAGTAACCCACTCAAACCCATATTTCCCCAATGTAAGTGAGAAGGATGTTGTGGGAAACTGTGGCAAAAGGCCTTGCAGAAGTCCAGACAAATGACACCATAGCTCTTCCATTGTCCACAGATGCAGGCATCCCACTGCAGAAAGACACCAGTTTTGTTGGGCAGGACTTGTCCCTAGTAAAGCTGTGCTGGCTGTCTTGAAGCACCTCCCTGTCCTTTATGTGCCTTGGCATTTCTTCTGTAGGTATCTGTTCCATGATCTTCCCAGGCTCTGAGGTGAGGTCAGTAGTTGCCAGGATCCTCCTTTCTACCCTTTTTAAAAATTAAGAGCAGCCTTCCATTTACTAGCAAGCTTTTTATTGAGAAAATGTTTGTAGACAAACTGTAATACATTTTATAGGATTTTATTTGCAAAGAGGAAGCTTTTTGATTAAAGAAACACCTCATACGTTTTTGTGCCCTATACGCTACCTTGACATGAAAAAAATGCTAACCAAATTATTTGTCTGTGACTTCAGATTCATAGTTCAGTTGTTGTACAAAGTTAATGACATCAGTTAACGGTGCAGGTAGTCTCTTTCAGTGGAAATGTTTTAGTCTCCTTTAAATGAATGTTTGAATTTAGAAACTTTTTTACAGTGACAGCTTGTGAAAACATGTGTTATGCTATGTTTTAAAGTAGTCTCTAGTGATCTGTATAATAAAAGCCTCAAAGTGAAAACAAAATCCCCAAACAAACCCACCTGCCTCCAAATGCACCAATAGAACAACTCCTCTCCAAAAAACTAGCATTTTCCTCTCTTGTTTAAAGCTAGTGAGAAACTTAACTCTCTATTAATTTAATGAAATGGAGTGGTTGAAGATAGGAACTGACAATCAGATTCTTAAGTTTTCCCAGCTATTGCAGGCAGATGGTCAAGATCAGTAAACAGGCAGTGAGTTTTCCGGTGGGTATTTTTTGTAGGTTATTTAGCTAGGCTTGTAAGAACTTTAAATTTGTTTGGTTTGTATGAGTTTGTTTTTCCTCTTAAATTTTGTCTAAAACACCCTCTAGCTATGGTGGGTATTTGGGAATTTCTTTTCCTTACAGATGCAGGTTTGATATACCCTCCTTAGGGCAGCTGTTGCTGCTTTTGTTGCAGAATAGTGGTGTTTGGCCTGCCTGAGTTTGCTCATTAGTGCATTTCAGCTGTGGCAAAATGAAACTTGGGGTGTCTACTGTAGAATTTCATTTGTTTATCAGGAAACTCTTGTTTTTGTAATGTTACTAGTGTTGTAATGTTACTAAACTCTTGTTTAGTAATGTTATTGCTACTTTAGTATGACTCTGGATAGTTTTGAGTGTACACATGTTTTCAAGTGCACTTTCTAATTCATTCCAAAGAGGATTGCAGGAGCATTCTAAAGCTTTCTTTTTCAAAGGGAGTGAGAACACTATACTAGGGAAGCTACAATTTCATCTTTGCATGTCACCAGCAAATAACTGATGGTTTTGATCTTAAGGTGCTACCTGTATAGAAAAACCTGTGTGTAATAAATGTCCCCTCCCTAATACATCTCTAAAGATCACATTTCATTGTATGTGCTTATGCTTTCTTTAGGGCATACAATGTAGTAAGGATTTGATTTCTAGATTGGGCATTATACATCTGCTTTAAGAGTATACAGTCTGATCACCCCTCTCTGAAGTGATTTGTTGTCTATAAAGACTTGCGTTGCATTCAACTGAAGTGAAGCTGAAGGTAGCCTCAAGTGTGACAATGGTCTTTCACAGTTGCTCACGATGCCTACTGACTGCACTCAAGATACCTAGTCACTTACTAGTGACTCAATGTGACAAAACATATGAATATCAGGGCTGCTACATTCTCTAGTGTCACAAGCTTGCAGTTTTTAAAGTTCACTTGGACATTTTTAGTGTGGTTTAATTGTGCAGTTTGTGTTCAGTGCATGCTTTTAAAATTAGATTAAGATGAATTTCTGCCCCCTGACTTTTTGTGCAAGCATAAATGCTGATTTCTGTCACAGTGAGTCAGTCAGGGGTTAGAAGGGACCACAGGATCATCTAGTCCCAAATACCCTGCCATGGGGGGGGGGGGGGGAGAGGCGGGGGGGGGGGNCTTTAGCTTGGAGAGGAGGAGACTGAGGGGTGACCCCCTTAATGTCTACGAATATTTGAGGGATGGGTGTTGGGAGGATGGAAGTGGGCTGTTCTCGGTGTCATGTAGTGATAGGATGAGGGGCAATGGTTGTAAGCTGGAACACAGAAGGTTCCACATCAACCTGAGAAGGATCTTCTTCACAGTGAGGGTGACGGAGCACTGGAACAGGTTGCCGAGGGTGGTTGTGGAGTCTTCTTCACTGGAGATGTTCAGGATTCGCCTGTATGTGTTCCTGTGTGACTTGGTCTAGGTGATCCTGCTGTTGCAGAGGGGTTGGACTGGATGATCTTTCGAGGTCCCTTCCAGTCCATAATGATTTTATGATTCTATGATTCTAAGATACCTCAATCTTCAAATCAGCAGGCAGTTAAATTTGTTAAAGTATACTTAAGAAAATGAAAAGAACTGGCTTGTTTAATTGCTTTTTATTGTTGTTCGTCTGTACTCATCTATCTTTAGAAAAATGGATTTTTAAGAAATCTTGGAGCCATGTATTTACTACTACAGGTTAGACAAACTGAACTGCATGTGTAATTATATTCAGATTTTTCAGTGTTTTATTAGTAAGCTGTAATTGGACATTTGATGTGTGGGGTTTTTTTTGGGTGCTAATATTCAAGGTATCAAGGCTGTTCATTTTACAGTTATTGTGCTTTATGCATAGAGTTTGGTAGGTGGTGTGTTTTGGGTTAGTATTTTGGTTAGAAATGTTGGATAAGGTTATTCTGCCCTTTGGTCTGGTAGAATATGTGTAAAAGACTGATAAACTGGTAGTTTGAAGCCACAAAGCCTACTGGTAATGCCTGTGGTAGGTGAGGGAAGCATTAATGAGTTTATAAGGGGTTTGATCCAGAGTTAAAAGCCTATAAGCTGCTTTGACTACCTCAGTTTTTGTGAGATTTTTAATGATGGACATCTGTACTTTTAAACCACCAGAAGTTGATTTCTTTAATTTTATTATACATGAGGACTTTCTCTGTATACTTAGAGACATTATCTTTCCTTTCATGTGACAACTTTAAAGGGTAAATGATCCACAAAGGACTAACGCTGATACTCGGTGGAGACCATTGTGGAGGCCAGCAACTGTAGTGTTCTTTGTCATGTGAATGGGCAAACAAGGACAGGTCTAAAAACATTCACTGTTACTCAGAGCAGATTTTCTTTTAGTAAAGAGCAGTAGTTTTCTTGAGAATTTGTGATTTATATGTATTATATGGGTGTAATACGATATGTAAGTATAATATGATACAATAATATATGTATGTATGGGTAAACATGCATGTTTGAATTCCTCTTGTTGGTCCAGTACCACGCTTTACAATTAACAGAAAAATCATATTTCCTCTTACATAATCTACATTCCAAGTGAATATTTTATTGATGCATTTGGTAAAGCCATTTGCAGAGTGACTGTTTGTTGAGTCACCACAGCACTATTATGCTTTACTGAAAAGTAGGAGAGGTGAATTGAACTATAAATCTTGTGTACTGTCCATATTTCTGGACATGCTTGGTGACTTGAAAGAATTCAGTATTACCACAAGGAAAGACAAAACTGCTTGAAAGAGTAAAGCATATTGAAATGCGTATGATCATGCTAGTGGGACAAAGAAGTCTCAAATTTGTTTCTATAAAAACATTTAAAAGGAAATATTTTGTTAGAACCATTTCAAACTATTTTTAAATGCATCTAAATGTATGAAGATGAATGTTCGCTTTTAAAAGAACTGCATGCCCTTGCAATATCTTTTTGAACCAGTGGTGTCGTTTGTCTCTGAACTTAGGCTTGTGAAAATCGGAGGACACCAATAGGCATCCATTTGATCTCTTTTCCTGCTTGCATTCAGTTGCAGTCCTTTGTAAGGGGACAACTTAGAAACTGAAGTTAGTTCTGAGGGTCCAGGACCTACATGCAATGTATGCATGCTTGTTTTGGTGTCAGGCTCTTAGTAGTAACACACAGAATGGCTCAAACATAGTGAGGAGGAGGAGAAGAGCGAGGCTAGAAGGCCCTGCAGCTGATGAAGAGGTAAGCACTCTGGATGCAGACAGAAGAAGCAGGCCCTGAGACAGTGTCATTTTATCTGCAAAACTGTGCTTATGTGGTGGCAACATGAGTTGCCACCTCTCAGGCATTTACTCACTGCTGTTTTGTCTAAGTCACTTGAATCTCTGAGTCATAAAAATGCCCCTGGCAGCAGGGTTTAAAGGGAGGTGTTTGAATGGTGCCAGGGTGGCCATCAGCCACCTCCAGCCTGTGGCAGTGTCGATGACTGACAAAGAGACTGCTGGAGGCACTGAATAGTGGCAAAGCTGAGGAAGCAAAGAGGGACTGATCAAGTATTGCCACCACCGGTCCTCCTTGCCATCCACAAAGCAACTGCACTGTGAAACTGACTTAAGATGATGGCCAGGGAAACTGAGGAGCTTTCCAGAAATCTGTAGAGCTGAGCAGCAAAGAGAAGGCCAAAGCCTGCAGCCTGGAGTGGTGATGTAACCTCTTACCTATTTTCGCTTGTCTTCTACTCTGAGTTTGTCATCTGGTAACTGTAGTAATTTCTGTACTCTGAGTTTGGCATGTGATAACTTTTATTTCTGTGCAGACCTATGGTGCAAGTCTCCTTAATCCGACCCATGTAAATCCATCAACTTGAATTGCTCCGTTCCCTGATGGGTTAGGAAGGGACATGTGGTCTGTGCTTTACCAGGTCTTGGGGGTTTTGTTTCACTAACCACCAACCAAGCATGTGCTATGCCCCATAACTGTGCACCTCAGTGTGTGAGTGGAGCCTGCAGCAGCCTGCTCTCAGATGGAGAGCCTGGCAACGAGGCAGAGGTCTGTATGTACCCCTAGTGGATAGCCACTCAAGGGATATGCATTGGAGTTGGCAATAGGGACGAAGGCTGTGGAAGGGTTCTGGTTAGCCTTAAAGACCCGATGTCACAAGTATTTATGTACATTGTTCCCTAAATGTAATATTTGACAAGAGAGTGGAACTACTGTTATACTGTAATAGTCAGCTGGCCTTGCACAAATCAGAAAAATCTCCAATAGGTGAACTAAAGTAATCTCAAAAATAATGAGCCATATCAAAGAATAAAGACAATATAATGATTAGAGCAATATCTAGTTTTGACAGGGGGAAAGAAAGTCCTGAAAGGTGTGTTTTCTAACCGTACTGTTTAGCTTAGCCTTTTGTTTAAAATGCAATCTTAAATTGTGGGTTACAATAGAGTAAAAAAAGTATTTACCTTGTGAATCCCTTTGTAACATGTGAAGGTTCCTGTCCTGTTTGATGCTACTGCTCTAAATTTTAAGGCTCTTAGAACAGCAGTGGTCTGGTCTCATCTGTGGTATAATTACTGTTGAGACTTCAATGCGTTTTGTACTCAAGTTATTTCTTTGTCTGACTGTCCTTAATTTTTCTGAAGTATTGTTTTAAGTAATTGGGTGGTTTCTGTGTTGTAAATGCTTTCATTTGCATCTTTTCATTTGAGCCAGTATATTTTTCAGCTGAGTCTCTTCTAAGTTAACTATGTTTCCTGCAGTCAAAGGCATACTTGTACTGACCGTGTCTGGTTTTACAAGTGATAGCACTTGATGTTTACAGGTACTGTAATGTGGAAAGGCTCTTGCTTAGTCCTGCTCCTGTGAGAGCCAAGACCACTGTTTAATCTTATATGTCACATTTGGGATGCAGTGAGAGGCCATAGGGTGTTCCATATGTATCTGAGGGACCAGAAGTGTCAAGTCTATTGGTTCTTCAGTCTTGTAGCTCAAACCTAATACGAGCAAAGACCATAAGTCTAATGTGAGGTAGACTTGAGAGACACAACACAAACATATATGTGTACACACGTGCTTTTTACGAGCACTGCTATGAGGCCAACAGAGCACTGGAACAGAGTGCCCAGGGAGCCTGCGGAGTCTCCTGCGGAGATGTTTGGAACATACTGGGACATGGTTTTTGTGCAACCCACTCTAGCTGATCCTGTTACAGCAGGGCATCGGAGTAGATAGTTGGAAGAGATCGCTTCCAACTGCTATCATTCTAGGATTCTGTGTGACTGGTTTATAGACATGGACCAACTTTTTCTGTGTGTATCCTGTAGCTATGCAATGTTTTGACATTATATGGTACACCTACTGTGTTGGTATGCATGTATTTCAGGAAATAAAAATGTCTGTTGGATATTCCCCTCAATCAAAGGCTGTTTCTAAAATGCGTGTCATCAAATATGTTAGTGCTTGCTTCAGACTTTACTGTTAAGTGTTGAGTCATCCCATGCTTGAAAAGTTTTCATCTACAAAATTCTTTCCAAACAAACAAAGTCTCCATTCAGTATACATCGGAATTAAAATTCATATTTGACAAAAATAAGATCAAATCACCTATGTTATCCTTTGTTATCTGGAAACTAAATAGAAACAAACTAGATTCTGCAAATAAGACCCAAAGGCATTTAGAGTATTTTGAATCTGGAAAGCTGCTGTGTGTCTAGGCAATGGAAAAGATTGTTTTCATTTTAGTTGCTTTCTTTGTGGTCTGTCCTGCAGCCTATATAAGAACTTCTTGATTAAAAACTAAACTAACCTGTTGTTTTTGAATGCATTTTTAATGATGCATCTGGTATGTAAATATTAATGTGTAGCTAGCATGTGGTCTGTAAATGTACTTATATGTATTGCAGTTCTAGAGACATAAGTCTAGAGACTACTACTGGTACTCCTAAAGAACAAGTGATTTTGGAATAGAATGCGTTGATTAGTTCAATGTGTTTGCCTTGAGGTTTCAGTCACTTAACCTCAGAAAATTTATGGAATGCTCTTTTATTGAATACTTTTATTTTCAAATAAGGAAAACCAACATCTGTATTCTAGTGTGAAAAACACTGAAGAAAATTGAGTGTGGTTAAGACTGTCATACAACCATTCAGTGGAGATAAGACTTCCTTCTGCTATTCCTTCTGATATCCCTAGGGGGTTGTTTTCTTTCATTATTTCATCAGCCTGTTGTACTGTACATGAATCTTGCGTAAATGTTCTGTAAACCATTTCTATAATAACTTTCACAGAGCCAGTGAGAGGGCCAAGCAGTTTAACTGAAAATTAGGGATACAGTTAAGTACAAAATGCCTTCCAGGTATGGGTTTAAGAGTTTTTTGACCTTTCCTTTGACCAACTTAAGAATAGTTGACTTCATATGCAGAGGTCTAAACTCTTATGCAGTTCTAAACTTTTATGCAGAGTTCTAAACAAGAAGCATTTTTTTATTTATAAGCACAACAAAAAAGGAGGGGATGAGATCAAGAAAAGGCAGGTATTAAAGGTTACTCTGTTTTTTGCATTACTGTTTTTTTTTCCGTGCTAGTGGTGATGAAGTTGATATCTATTTTCAAAAGGAAGGATTTACAGTTAACGTTTGTTTTAGGCAGATGCTAATTTTATTCAGCACCCCAAAGCCTGTGATTTCATTTTGTGAGAAAAGATGTAATGTGGGCATGTGCCTCATTTATACAAATGGAGAGTCTATAATTCTAATTTGTTAATGACTCTATGTGTATGTATCTTTTTGTGATTAGGCACAAAAAGCTTTCCAGCAAAAAACAGCAGGAATCTAAAATAAGCAAGGAACTGGAAGCCATGTTGGATTTTTGGTGTCTTACAGTCTATGTGAATGATATTGTTCTAATAATGTTTTCTTGGGCCAACATAGTAGTTTTTCTCTTGTGAAGAAGTATAGTTTTCAATCTTGTTTTTTTTCAGTTTCATCTCTGTTAAATTCCAGGTCACTTAATTGGCAAAAGCTTTGTAGTGTAGTGGTGTCGCCCCCTGGTCTTTGAGATGTACAAGAGGGGAGGACCCTTTAGTATAAATAACAGAAAGCTACAGCTGTGAATCCTCAGGTACAAGTGACATTTTGCATTCAGTATATTTGTAATTTGTTATGAGCATTATCAGTACCTTAAAGGGAAGGGCATTCCTCTACGTACTTAAGCAGCTTCACCACTGCCCTTTACTATTTATGATTATTTCCTGTGTTCTTTGCCACCCACAGAAGAAGGGGAGAGAACAGAATGCCTAGCAGGAGAATGTGCATCTTAACTTGCAGTAAGTACTGGAGAAGCAGCAAATGTCCTGCTTTCTCAAGTCTCTGCCTTCTGTCCATTTAAACTTTTGCTGTATCTTATTTGTCCTAAGTTGCTTTACTTACAGATTATCATCCCTGTAGTGAGATTTGGTGCATTCGTGTTTGAATATGTGAGAATTTAAATGCTTTATTTGATCTTGTTTTTTCTAGAAATTACTTTTTTTTTTTTTGAGTCGCCCTAAAATGGCTTTGAAGCCATACAGGCAAGCTGGCATATCAAAGGGCTAGAGGAATTCAGCCATAATTGTTTTATGGCTTACTAGAAATCGGACCTCTTTCTATAGGTACCGTAGAAAATAGCTGTGAATTCACATTTTAGTGCCATTTATGTCTACCATAAAAATAATAAAAAAGTTAAATGGGTAGTTTTGAAGCAGGAACTAAGCTGTAAATGCAAATTGCTTCTGTTTTCTCTAAGGAACAATCAGGCATCAGAGTTGAGGGAGCTTTTTATTGAAGCAGAGTTAACAAGGACCCTGTATACTTCAAGAATATCTAATAACATACTTGCACTATGTAGCTGCACATTTGTTTGTTCCTTTAGTGAAAAATCACATTGTCCAAAATACATAGATTAAATACAACAATTACTAATTAGTTAAAAGGAAAAATGATGTGAACTTAAGCAGCAGCATGAATTAGTAGTCCAGATGACCTCACTTCTGGAAAATTTGAAGTCCTTGTAACAGAAAAATGAACGATGTGAATGTCACAGAATCACGGAATCATTATGGACTGGAAGGGACCTCGAAAGATCATCCAGTCAAATCCCCCTGCAACAGCAGGATCACCTAGACCAAGTCACACAGGAACCCATCCAGACGGGTCTTGAACATCTCCAGTGAAGGAGACTCCACAACCACCCTGGGCAGCCTGTTCCAGTGCTCCGTCACCCTCATCGTGAAGAAGTTCCTTCTCAGGTTGATGTGGAACCTTCTGTGTTCCAGCTTACAACCATTGCCCCTCATCCTATCACTACATGACACCGAGAACAGCCCACTTCCATCCTCCTGACACCCCCCCTTCAAATATTTGTGGACATTAAGGAGGCCACCCCTCAGTCTCCTCTTTTCCAAGCTAAAGAGACCCAGCTCCCTCAGCCTCTCCTTGTAAGGGAGGTGCTCCATCTCCCTCATCATCTTTGTTGCCCTACGCTGGACACTCTCCAACAGCTCCACATCCCTCTTGAACTGAGGAGCCCAGAACTGGACACTATACTCCAGATGTGGTCTCACCAGGGCAGAGTAGAGGGGGAGAAGAACCTCTCTTGATCTGCTAACCACCCCCTTTCTGATCCACCCCAAGATGCTCTTGGCCCTCTTGCCACAAGAGCACGTCCTTGTTGTATTCTGAAAGTCTTACTCGAAATTACTTGTCCAGGTACTGTTCATGACTGAACAGTTATCTATGCAGACCTGCAACTCTAGTAGGGTACTTTCTTAGTTGCTTAGAAAAGGATTCTTGGTATTTTGTTGGCAATCTTGTTTGGAAATGAGGGCTTAGGAAGCATTGGATTTGCACAAAGGAATTATTGGAAAGCAGCTGATCATCCAATGTGTTGATAAACATCTGATGATAGTAGATTAATTGGATTTGCTTTGCTTTCCACTTTAAAGAATGGTGCACAGCATATGGTAGGTGAAGGTAGGGATGCATGGCTAAGAGTGGAAGTAAATAAGGCTTTCAGTGGTATCACATGATACTATGTTAAAGAAAATCTGTAATTAGAGTAAATCTGTAGTTAGAGTTCTTGAATATGTAAGTATTGTTTAGACACTGCTGCTGATGTATGTGGTCTTGGCTCTGACATTTGTGCCTTTGTAAAAGGATATTTAACTAGTTGTAGAGGTATACTTTTAGTGAAATTCACTTAAAATAAGTGCTGCAGACTTCTGTCTCCATCAATCAGAGGAAGAAAAGGGAGTGACTCAGGTTTGTGGATTCTTTTGGACCAAACTAAAATTTACACCATAGGACCACACAAAAATAACATTTACAGAAGTTAATACATGCTGTACTCAAAGTAGAAAAAAGAAAGGGGTTGAAAGAGAGTAAATAAAGTTTCAAATATCCACTCTGAACTTCAGTGTCATTTTGCTCAGCTCCCCCAGCTCCTCACCTCGGCAGATCCTTGGTGTCTCCAGTTCCTTGCTGTCTTTTCTCTTCTCCTTCCTGTCACAGTAGTCAGCTTCTTGGTGTGTGGCTTGCTGCAAGGGGTATCACAGCCTCCACATGTGAGGGAAGGTGGCAATTGATGTGCACATGCACAAGCTGGTAAAGGGCAGTATCATCCCCCCAAGTTTAGGGTCATGGTAGACCCTGTATCTTATTTTTGGCATGGTATGCAGAAAAACCCCATAATTTTCTTGGTGAATTTAGACAAAACAGACAATGAAACAAGTTTGTCTAATCTCTGATGTGTTTCTAGCCTGGAATATCTTGTTTTGTTCCCACTTCAGACCATTTACCTCTGCCAGATGTAGGACAACTTGGCCTCCGAAGTTGCACTGCTGCTCTCCCTGCTCACCATGTTTGTGGCATTAATGTGTTTTTGGTCAGTCTAATAAGATTTTGCAACATGCTTGAGAGTTATAAGGCACTGTGGTACTAATTTTTAAGATTCAAGGAAAACTGCAGAGCTTGGGGAAAAGTCTGCATTCTGTCTGAGGAAAGGTTAAATACCCATTGGGAACCACGCCTATCTGTAATAAGAGGATAATAGAATGCTGAGCTTTTAACTTGAAAAGAAAAATATTTTTAAAAGGTCTTATTTTTTTTGGTGATTGATAGGTCTTGTTTTCCTTGAAGTGTCCTATGATATTGTACTGACTCATTTGATAAGGAAAGGTAGGTGTGTGATTTGTATTTCTAGGGCTTGTGCAATTCTGAAGAGCAGCAAATGCTGTAGTTCCTTAAATGCTTGCAAGGTTACCACTCTGCAAGGGGTGTGGTAATGCTTGAGGAAACTGCGCTACTCAAGTGAGTGAGAGGTTTAAAAAGAAACTGTCTACAGTGGCCATATAAAGGCTTACTCCTTCCTATATATCTGTGATCTCTGTGCAACTCTGTTCCTTCTTTTTATGTTCTACGTACATTCATGGGTTTTTGTTTCTGGTTTTTGTTGTTTTGTTTATTGTTTGAGGACACTTAATGTTTTGACTGATAATGTTAAATTTTGACTGATAATGTTAAACTCTCAAATATATTAGTCTGTTTCTTGAGCTTGATGTTTGCAAGAGACTTAAAGATATGTTGCTTTCTTTGATGCACTCCTTATAAGAACCCTCAGTTGCTTGCAGGTGGCGCAGTGATAACCATGGTAATCAACTGAGTAGTGTACTAGTGAATAATGTGCTGCAGTCTGTCAGTGATGTTGGAGCTGAGCTCTGCCAGCCTGACTCCAAGAATGCGTTTTTCTACAGGCTCATAACTCAACAGTCTTTTTACCACCGGTCGAAGGTGGATGTGTACGTAAAACGTGACAGCAATATTGATTTGATTTGTCTGTTGCAGATCTAACTGAAAGCAAGCTGTTATATTTTTCTTTAAATGCTAGGATAAGCAGAAGAGACTAGCACTGCCTCAGGCTGCTTCTCTTGGTTTTGGCAGTTGTTGTACTAGAGCTGCTACTTTAACACTGTCTACAGAGGAACTGATCCGTACTGAAGCTGCAGCAACAGTTTATTTTCCTACAGATTTTTAACTTTGTGCTGCTTTTATGAAGTCAGGACTGCTCCAAACTTTATTTCTAATTGTGAATATTTTTATTAGTAATCTCTCTCTTTTTAACTTATACGTTTGGCTTGAGTTTGGAAATGTAAAGTGGAGAGTTTATTCACTGTCAAGATTTGTATCCTGAGAAAAAATTAACCAATTAATTTTGTTAATGTCCTAATGTACTGAAACAAAAACAGTGAAGGTTCAACAACCATTTATAAATTGCAGGCAAAACCAAAAACTAACTCAATTTGGGGAAAAATAGCAAGACACATTTAATTCACCCCACACAAAGACATACAGGGATTAATCGCATGTTCTTACATAACGGGGACAAACTACTGTTTTCATCCTCTGAAAGGGAAGAGACTTTCAGTGGAAGAGACTTTAAGCAGTTCTTGCACCTTGTGGAAACGTGGAGTCCATTCAGTCAATGCAGGTCTCTCAGCAGGCATTTTAATGTCGTGTTCTTTGTTTCATGTGCTCCCATGCTAGTCCTCCATTTCCAGCATGCTGATTCCTATGCCCACGAATGCAAGAAAAACTCTTCATTTCTGCAAACCTTGGAATCTAGATTAAATCTACCTTCCCCTAATCCTTAAATCCATCATACAAGCCCTTAGAATCCACCTATCTATAAACCATTGTATCATACAGCTTAAAGCTATGTCTGACCTTCTATGATAGCTTTGCAATTACTGTTTCAGCGTAGCCTATATTGGAAACAAATAGTTTGGACTGTTCAGAAATGCAATATGTGGAGTGTCAGTACAACAGAACCCCTGTACCAAGTTCTCAAATGGTTCACTTGAGAAGGCAAGGCCTTGGAATTGTGTAACCAAAAAAAAAAGTAGAGACCGTCTTGGTCATCCAAAATGTAGACAGTTGGCAGGGACTAGCTTGTATTGTTCTCTAATTTTTAACATGCTTTTTCTAGACTTTTGAGTTTTACAATGGGCATTTTTATGAAAGCATAATATAGTAAGTGCTTGGGCCTTCTGTATTTCCCACCTCATTCTAGGGAGGGCAGGGCTTTTGTCAAGAACTAAACGTCATGGGAAGCATGTGGGAAAGGTGGAGCACCTGCACTCATCAGGAAACCTTTAGCTTCTGTAAAGAGGGAGTCTGAATTGCCTTTACTGTGGTTACGAGCTGTTGTGGACAGCAGTTTGAGTTTAATGGCAATTGTACTTTAGCACCTGGATGCTATTTTGAAAAATGATCTGTTCCTTCCTCTGTCTCACTCCACTCTCCCCCCAGCAATCTTAAAAAAGCTTATATAGAGGGCTTGGATTTTTTACTTACCTTGAGAGAATTCTCAAGAACATATTAATTTTTAAAGGTTGTCACGTTATTGAAAACTTGTGTCCTTATTCCTATAATTAGTTAGCTTTGAAACATCAGGTTTCTTTTAAGTGAAAACCAACAAAAATCCAAACACCTTGAGTCCTCAAGTGACAAAAGTCTTGAATATAGCAGTTTTTACATCCATGGTATAGGCATGAAGTTGCATACTTGCTTAAGTGTTTGCAAACCTGAACCCTTGGCTTTAGTAGTTCTGCCATGATCTTTTCCCCTTGCCTTGGTTAGAAAAGTGGTCCTACCAGTAATGGTACTTAATTTTCTTCTCACAACACACTGTTTAGAAATTTACTCTATTTAACTTGTGTAAATTATGTAACTGTGCTGATTACTATGATTAAAGCAGTTTATTCTGAATGTTGTACTTGTAAATAGTTTAGCTTTTTTTATTAACCCGTTCCACTATCAAAAAACCCCTGTCTTAACCTCTTCCTGAAGTCTTTTTTCTTGGGGTTATTTTCTGATCACTCTTCCCCTCCTACCAACAGCCTGATGATGAAAGAAAAAAAGTTTGCTAAATTTTCATGGAGGGAAAACTGCAATACGTTTCCCTTTGTACTTGACAGTCAACTTTGGACTGCTTGACTTCCTAGAAGTTGTTTGGGGCTGAAGGAATGAGCACTTAAATAGTGTAAAGGTACTTTTTTAGTTACTGAAATATTTAAAGTGTACATTGTGTATTTGGCTCCTGAAAGGATGTTGTAGAGAGATGAGTGTTGGTCTCTTCTCATGGGTAATTAGTGATAGAACAAGAGGGAATGGCCTCAATCTGCACCAGGGACCTTTAGGCTGGATGTTAGGTAAAATTTTTTTACTGAAAGAGTAGTCAGGCATTGGAACAGGCTGCCCAGGGAGGTGGTTAAGTCGACATCCCTGGATGTTGAAAGATCATTTAGATGTGGTGCTTAAAAATGTGGTCTAGCAATGAACTTGGTGAAGTAGTCCTTGATTGGACTTCATGATCTCAAGGGTGTTTTCCAACCCAAATAATTCTGGGGTTCTGTGTTTTGTTCATTTGTTAAGGCTTTTTCCAAAACAGGTAACCGCTTGCTATTCTTCTGTGAAATAATAAAGAACTGCTTCTGATGCTGATTCAGGTTTTACTATTAATACTGTGATGCAACATAAAAACCCATATGTATTGTGTCATGAGTATATTTTTAAAAATTTAACAAGTAACTGCGCTTAGTGGAAGGTAACTGACTAGAAAGTTGGGTTATCTATATAGAGCTATAGTTTGTGGTCTTGTTGACTCAGGATCTTGGCATGTTAGTTGAGTGTATTTAGAACATAACTGTTGACATACCAATGTATGTCTTGGAACTTAAGAATATTCACCACTGAATGTATTTTGAATTTAAGTACAGAAAGTTTAATGAAGGTAGAAGAGTATGAGGCATGGCCAACAGCGGAATACTTAAGAATGGCTTTGGATTTTAATGGTAAGATCAGCAGTGAGTTTTGATGAGTTTTCTTATTTTGATACCTTTTGTAACAAACAGGTGCAAGGAAGATGCAATTGGGCTTTTCTCAGCAGTGCCCACTTCCAGGACAAGAGGTAGTGAGCCTCCACTGAAATAGAGGAAATTTGGTCTCAACAGGCAACTCCATCAACTTCAATTTTTTAACTGTGCAGGTGGTTAAATGTTGGACTAGGTAGCACTCCACGTTATGGAGTCTCCATCCTTCGAGATGCTCAAGGTTCAACTGCCCAAGTTCTTGAAAGACTGGCTGTTTGGGCTGTTGTTGGTGTGGAGAAGGGAAAAGAAACTGAAACTGACCAGAGTTCAGAATGAAAGAGTAAACACAGCTGAGCCTTTCCACCTTAGTTGCTCTGTGATTCTATGAAGTAGCAGGAGATGTTGATGGGGGCCTAACATTCATGTAAAAATGATGGATGTGTCCCAAAGCTGTTTTCCTGCTATCAGCATGTCAGAAACTGTACTGTGAAACTGATGTGTGCAGAATGCTGTGAATCTGAATCATAGAATAGTTTTGTTTGGAAGAGACCTTCATGATAGAGTCCAACTTTTTTCTAGTCCTAGCATCACTGTCAAACAGTGTCCCCCAAAGCAACATCTGCCCTTTGCCTAAATGCTCCTGGCGTGGTGGCTCAACCACTAACCTGGGCAGGCTGTTGCAGTGCCTGACAACCCTTTCAAGTAAAGAAATTGTTCCTAATATCCAACCGGAATCTCCGCTGGCATAGACTAAGGCTATTAAACGTGACAAGCTTGGTCATTTTCAGAGAGCATGAAATAATTTGATATTGGGAAAGGTGACCAAGGAATTATAGCTTAGCAGTTACTGTTTATAATAAATGATTAAATGCTCAAATTATTCCTTTTTCATTGTAGTGTGATGCTTGATTTCAAATGGAGACAATGTATATCTGAAGCCTTACTGTGTGCTTTCCTTTCTAACATCCCTTTTTAGATACTTCTGGAGAAGAGGTAATGAATCCTATGGCAATTTGGTTTCACAACCAATTACATTTTTGCAATGGGTTATTCTCCACATCATCAGAGATCGCAAGAGAAAGCCTCATTTTTCTATCTTTGTTATTTTGCAGATTTGCTTAGGGTATTTTGTCTTAAGTCACACAGTGCTTATGAGTTGCAGATCTGGATCTTAAGTATTGACATTTCCCATTAAAACTGACAAAATAAACTCTCTCACTTGGCACAGGAGAATGAGGTCTGAAAAAATCATAAAGTATTGACATACAGATATATAGACCAGTGAAGGCTTTTTGGAATGTTTTAAGACAAGACAGACAGGAAGAACTTAAATATAGAGATGAAGAAACTGAAAGGAGCTGAGAATTCCAAACTGTAAGATATGAGTTAAGAGGCACTGCTGTCCAAGAAAATCTTGGGGAAAAAGAGGGAAATGTGAGAGTATCTTCATGACATCAAACATAAATATCCATTTTATCTTTATTCCTTTTTTCTCCCCTACCTTCTAAGTCAATTTATTTCAGTGGATTGTTCCTATCCTGTACATGATACTGAAATTTACTTCCAAGGGAGTGAAAATATTTCCTGTCTGAAGAGCTTTCTAAATATTTCAAAAACACAAATGCAGAAACTTCTTACTGTATTCATACTTCTAATTTATGCTTTTTCTTCTGGACTATTGTGTTTAAGCAATTACTTGTTTATGAGAAGCTTCCCTAGAGATTTGCAGAGAATGAAGGATTAATCTCTGAAGAAGATAAACTGTAGTGACTGTTGAGAGGCCCTTTACCTGACAGAAAGATCAAAGAATTTGAGAGGATAATGGAGTTGTACTGGATTACAAATTTGTGTTTATAAGGCATGGGTTTTTTTTTGTGGTTGGGAGTAAAGATAAATTGAGCCCTGAACTTAGATTTTGTTTGTGTCGAGTAACACCAGAGTACCTTCAATAATAAATAATAAATCAATAATAATAATATAAATAATAAATTACACATAATTAGATAATAAATAAAGGGTTGTTGGTTTGAAAGTAGTTTGTTGTTTGTGACTTGGCTCAGTACAATTATTACTGAATGAGATTTTGGCTGAATTTTGTAGAAGAAAGGTGAGGGCAGAGTGCAAATGAATTTTAAAGGCATGCATCATGCATGTAAACATGGAAACTTTAAACAGATGTTTAAATTCTCAGAAGGTTAAATTGTGCCTTACTCACTTGGAGTGAGAAATGCTTTTTTAGTATTCTGAGAATGAGATCAAATTTACGCAGGACAGCCTAAGAAAAACAGGAATAAGTGATGTAGAACTTGGGCAGATGTAGCATTGACAACTTGATTTGGTATACAAAGCAAAATTACTGATTCATTCTATATGCACAAAAAAGTTAAATTTTTTTCTGAGTTTTTCAGTAAAAAGCTCTATGTGACAACCTTGCAAAAGGACCGTAGTGTGTAATTTTTTATGCTGTCTTGTAGCATTTGTTGGTTTTCCTAGACAAGTGGGAGCTACAGCATTTTTGGTTCCAAGTCCTCCAGATATTTTTCAATGGTAATGCTGTATGGTGACATACAGTGCTGATTAGCCTGATGACTGGATTGAGTGTTTATTCAAGTCTTCTTTTGTCCTTTTGATGTGACTATCATTTACAGCTATGTCCATGTATGTTTTTAAAAAATTTGGCTGTTTTTGCTCTCCACAGTCTGTTGGAAACAGGCCAGACATGTTTTTAAAGCATACAGGCATGTATCACGGTATCACAGTATTACCAAGGTTGGAAGAGACCTCNACCCCAGCCTGTAGCTCTGCATGGGATTGTTGTGGCCAAAGTGCAGCACCCGGCACTTGAACTTATTGAACGCCATCCCGTTGGACTCTGCCCATCTGTCCAGGCGGTCGAGGTCCCGCTGCAGGGCCCTTCTGCCCTCCAACCCAGCCACATCTGTCTCCAGCTTTGTGTCATCTGCAAACTTGCTGATGACTGACTCAATGCCCTCATCCAGATCATCTATGAAGATGTTAAAGAGGATGGGGCCCAGCACTGATCCCTGAGGGACACCGCTAGTGACCGGCCGCCAGCTGGATGTGGCACCATTCACCACCACTCTCTGGGCTCGGCCCTCCAGCCAGTTCCTAACCCAGCACAGAGTGTTGCCGTCCAAGCCGTGGGCTGACAGCTTAGCCAGCAGTTTGCATTGTTTCAGGCAAATATCCTTGATAAGAGGCTGATGTTTTTGCCGAGTCTTCTTTTGAGATGCTTCTGAAATACCAGTTGTCCTCATTCCTTAGTTCCTCATGTTAACATTATTGCTGGATACTGTAGTTGAAAATGTAGACAAGTGTAAGAGAAAGTGCAAAGACAGTTTCCCCCCCACTCCCACTTATAGTGTGGGGGAGATAAAGTGCAACTAAATTGAGACAGCTGAATCCTTCTCCCTTTGAGAACAAAAGTAACTTACACAGTCATCTGTGGAGCCAGAGTTTGACCTTGTAAAATGGCAGAAATGCATGCTGAAGAGAAAATTGCTTAGTGGAAAAGGTGTGGTCACACTAATTGTAGAACTACAAAATAGTTCATGTTAAAATGCTTGTAGTAGAGTTGATTTGAAAAAGATGTGAAGATACCCTTTACAATGACCACCTTTAAATTGGAGGCATGAGTATGTAAGAAATCCTAGAGACTTAAGGATATCCTGTTACCAACCCCACTACTCAGGAAATATCTGCAAAAAAAGTAAAGTGTTTACAGTTGTGTGTTCAGACTTTTTAATCAAGAAAAACAATGGTTCTTTTCAAATGTCCATGTGTGGTGTAGCTTATATGTTAGGGTTAATATTGAAACTTTCTGGATGTTGGTAGGCTGTTACAGACATGGCCTGTCTTCTAGTATTGCTGTTGGTTTGGATAGGCAAATGGAAGAAATTGTGGGTGTCTGCAGTCTCCAGGTCGATTTGTTTTTTTAAGATGAGAGCAGCAAGTACAATTTGGATGTAGGTAGAATATAACAAGTAAGATGATGATTGAGCAGTGTGGTTTTCCTTCTTTGTTTTTGTGTACTGCAGATGTATACTAAGGTCTGCTGCTGATATGTGTTGTGGACTGGCTCTGGTTTCTTCAGATTTGTCAATGTTTCTGGTGAGTGAGGGTGTATAAGAACAGGGACATTTCATGGCTTTGGAAATGATTTTCAAGATTGATTTGGCTTATACACTTCACTATGTATGTGAAATGAAGAAAATATCAGTCATGTAATTTGTGTGTAGTGATGAGTGGTACATTTACTAGCGTAACATAGCTTAAGAGTTAAAAAGATCTGATAATCTTCCCTTTTCTGGAATTTATTTAGTAGTAAAACAAATAGTGTTTTTATGTTTAGTAGGGAAAATATATTTTGAGGCATTTAAAGGAATTATGAGTTTTATGAGTGAGTAATGTATTTTTGTGGTAACTTTCAGATATTGTTCCTGAGGTTGAGTGAAGTGGGAGGAATGTGGAGTGCATGAAGTTCTGTCTTGAAAGCCAGAATGGCAAACCACACCAGTTAATCATGCATTATCTACAATGGTGTAGATCATCTCTTTGTGAAGAGAGTTCTGCAATCCCTACTGTTTGGTACTGGTGTTATAGACATTGTCATTATTATGTAATGTTGGTGAAGTAAGAAAATCTGTAAACCTTGGTGGCAGTGATTTTTTTTTTTTTTTTTTTCACCTTTGCAAATGGGAGCTTTAAACAGGGTCATGCATGGATGGAATGTAAAGTAACCTAGCAGTCTTTTTGCCCTGGCAGAAACTTAGAGACAGTTGGAAGTACTTATGACAGGAAACTAGAGTTTTGCGGAAGAAACCTAGAGGAAACATAATTTCGATGTAAATTTGTTAACAGGACTACTGCTGCATGTGAGCGTACTTTATGGTCTGTACAGATTCTTCTTTGAGCTTCCAGAGGTTTTGAAAATGTATGATATTGTAGTGTTGCCCTTATGCTTCATTAGTGAAATGGTAAAGCAGTATGGAATTCTACTGAAGCAGAAGCACAGATGCAGGCTAAATTGCTCTGTGATCAGCAAGTTATTGATGTCACTATTTCGAAGGAATGGATTCTTCTTGGCAGTTCTTTTTCTGATTATAATGCATGGAGAGAACTGGATGAACTCCTAGGGACTATAATATAAACAAGTAAAGTAAGTGCTTGGTAGTAGTTAAGATATACTGCTTAGACTTCTGAGTTCTTTGGGGATTGAGAAAGAGAGGAAAGAAATCTCAAGGAAACACAATCTTTTGCAAGTAGGATTTGTACAGAACCTGCTAGTGACACAGATTATTTGTACACTGAAGTCCTGGCTGTACTTTCACTTTGTGTTTTATGCAGTAAGGTAGTGTGAGCTGGTAAAAGCTGGCCAGCTGTTAGAAATGAGAACAAGACGTCTCCAATAATTCCTGAAGCCTGTCAACTTGCTGTCAGCCCTATGAGGAACTGTAGCAATAGAGTGGGTGGTGTCAGTTTTGAACCCAAAGTAGGTATGTAGATTTAGATATAACAAATAAATCTTTACTAATTAGAGTGGTGAGACAGGTTACCCAGAGGTGGTAGATGCTCCATCCCTGGAAATCCTCAAAGTTATGGTGGACTTGCAGGTCTCTCTGCAAGTTGATCTAGTTGGGGGTGTCCCTGTTCCTTGCAGGGGGCATGAATGACATGACATGTAAAGGTTCTTTTCCAACCCAAACCATTCTTTCTGGATAGCTAAGTGCTTAAGTTAATAAATTTTATCTTTGGTGATCTGAAACAATTCGAAGTTTTAAATGAATGACGAGTTAATGCATTATCTTGGAAGATAAAAGGAGGCAGCTTTAACTTAGTGTTATTCTTTCCTAATAGAATGGGAAAGTTGGGTAGGTCACTACTCTTACCACTACTTTTAACTCAGGTTTAAAATCACTCAGTTGAATTTAAAATTTAAACTCTCAGATTACTTTCAAGTTGTTTTTGGTAAACTGGTTCTCAGTATTAGCCTAAGCAGTGGAAATACAGTAGGCTGTCTCCCCTCTGCCTTTTCTTCCTCACCCCCAAAAAAATCCTGAGAATTCCTGCCCTGAAAAAAAACCAGCAACGATGAGGGGGGGCAGGAAATATAGTATTTATTCTGAACAAAGGTCATCTTTTTTGACTTAGCAGATAAGGAAAGGCTTCCGTTTGCACATCTGTGTAATTCTTATTGACACATTGCCCTCCACCACTAAAAAGGAGTTTATAACTCTTAGTTCTGAATTTACTTTCTCTAGTTGTTGGCTATTCATGCAAGTTGCAAAACAATACCTGAAACTATCTGATATCATTCAGTCACTTTGCCTATCATAATGATTGTGTCTTGCAATAATACATATTTATATTAGGTTTACCAAATTTATATTACTTTTACTTACTAATCAGTGTATGTTCCTCAGTGGTCCATTCTAGGACCTGTACTGTGTCATACTGTGACATAGATAGCAGACAATTTTACACATGACACCAAGCTGAGTGGTGCTGTTGATAAGCTGGGGTGACAGGATGTCATCCAAAGGGTAAGCTGGAGAGGTGGGCCAGGTGAACCTCATGGGGTTCCACCAGACCAAGTGCAGGATCCTGCATGTGGGTTGGAATAATCCTCACTAGCCATACAGGCTGGGGAAGAAGATGATAGAAAACAGCCCTGAGGAAAAGGACTTGAGGGTGCTAGTGCACAAGAAGCTGGATGTGAGCAGGCAGTGTGGACTTGCATCTCTGGAAGCAAATTGTGACTTGGACCACATCAAAAGAAGAGTGGCCAGCAGATTGAGAAAGCTGGTTCTGCCCCTCTACTTTGCTCTAGTGAGATCTCACCTGAAGTTCTGCATTCAGCTCTGGAGCTCTCAATACCAGAAGGACATGGACTTGATGGAGTGAGTCCAGAGGAGGGCCATGAAAATAGTCAAGGGAGCCAGGTCACCTCTGTTATGAGGACACGTAGGGAGAGCTGAAGTTGTTTAGCCTGGAGAAGAGGAGGTTCTGGGGTGATCTGATGTGCCTTTCCCAGTAACTCAAGGAGGCCTAAAAAAAGGCTGGAGAGGGACTGTTTATGAAGGCCTGTAGTGATAGGACAAGGGGTGACAGTTTTGTATTAGAGAAGGGTAGATTTAAATTGGATGTTAGGAAGAAATTGTGTTGTATGAGGGTGGCTGAACACTGGAACAGGTTACCCAGGGAGGTAGTTGAGGTCCCATCCCTGGAGATATATAAAGTGAGACTGAGAAAGGCTCTGGGCAACCTGATCTAGTTGAGGATGACCCTACTCACTACAGGGGAGTTAGACTAGATGACCTTTGGAGGTCTCTTCCAACATGGGTGAATCTATGACTTCAACTGTTACAAGTGCAAGAATGAAAATTTGTAGTCACAAGAGTTGCAAATCTTACCCGTTTCTTAGAATGAATCATATACTCACTTTGTGCATAAAACTTGAGTCCAGACCGCTTCATGGGCTATCCACAGGTAATCCTTTATATTCTTTGCCATCTCTTTTCAGCAAGGCCCCTTTAACCACATCGTTATATTTGAAAAGCCCCTGTCCACTGTGTACCGCTAATTGTTCTAAGAACTTATGCACAAGTGTGCCTGCGTGTGCTCTACATCCATGCAAAGGAGGAAATGTCAAACCAGCACATGATCCATTTCTTTCCCATCATACCTTGACATAAACTTCCTCCTGGCTGTTATTGTCCCCCTTTCTGTATTTTGGTTCTTCCAAAAGAAAGTTAAACTTTTTTCAAAAGCCCAGTAGACAACTACAGTACAAAATATTATTCTTGGCACATCGGCAGGCTCAGTGAGCTGAGTCAGACAAGGTCAGTACTGTGATGTGCTTGTGCAGTGAGACTGGCTTGTTCTACCCCACTTACTAAGTTCTGTTAGCATTTGCACAGTCTTTATTCATGCTTCAGCTGATTTATATGGTATCCCAGTCATGCTTCCAACTCCACAGGTGACTTTCATTTATCTCCTTCCTTTTCATTTGTACTACCCCTAAGAGTGCTCTTCAGTGTTGAACCTCAGTAAAATTTACTCTGTCTTCTGAGTACATTTGAAACGAAAGCAGATTTTGTAGGTCAGGTTCAATAACTACAATATTTTCTTCTGAGCTGCCAGTCCCATAAAGAAATTGGTGGCCCATCACTTAGTGTGCCTGTGCTAGAGACTGACTGGTGTATGAATTTAAAACACAATCTCTGCTTGGTCTGGAGTACGTTTTTTCAGTCCCAAGGAGTAGGGTATACTGACTTCATTCTCTCAACTGAGGTTAGTAAAGGGATGCTAATAGACTCCTTCCTACATGCAAACAAATTTGAAAACTGTTTAAGGGATTTGCTGTATTTTCTGACATATTGGGAATCAATTATCTGGTGGTGACAGATTTGGATTACCTTTCACACAGTTTAATACAGTGCAAGGAGTAGTAGGCAGTTACATTTTCTTTTCAAGAGCTTTTATTTGTTCTTGTGTTTGCTCTTATCAACCTTGTCTGCACCAGTCCTGACACGTTGATTAGTCTGAGTCTGATAATTCTAAACCGCTGCAGGAATTTACACTTCTAATGTGTTTTTTTCTTTTCTGTTTTTGTAGAAGCATAGAAAGCTGGTAATGACCAACTACTATATCTTTTCAAAATACCTTCTTATAAACTGACTGAAGTTGTGTGATAAATCTTGATAGTGCAGAAGGTACTTGTGACCTAACTATTAAATAAATGCTTAGCTGCTGACTGTAGACTTCATATCCAATCTCTTTATTTCAGTTGGTACTGAGGATGTATTAAAGCTGCAGGACTGAAGTAATGGTAATCATTGGGCAATTTGGTTTATATTTTGGAACCACGGAAATGCAAGCTCTAAACACATGCTCTCTTTCTGCTATATATTTCTTTCCTAAACCCTAATTAGAAGCCTGTACCAGATTTCACAGGATGCAAGGCCTTAGAGACATTTGTAAACTTCCTGTTTACAAAATAGTTTTTGCTGGTTCTGAAGTTCACAGTTTTGCTGTTTCATAGTTCAAACAAAATTTAAAAATTCTTCTGCTGCCAGGTTCAAGAAGCTACAGTGTTGCTCAAGAACGCAAATAGGAGCAAGAAGTTGAACCACTGTTCTACTTTGTTCCTTGTAATTGACAACATAGTGTATAATTGTAGCGAAGATATTTCTAGGAGTTGAGACATTCTTGACATGGAGTACCTTTGCAGACAGTGGCACAGAGGTTAAAATCTGAAGTGAAACAAATAAGATTAAAACCAGTTTCAATTAAAATATTGAACATCTAAACCTTTGCTTCTACTATTCATTTTCTCTTGCATGTGACATGTATGCTAGGATCATCCATCCTTTTCTTGAGCAGTGTCACAAACTACTTTCTTCAGATTATTCCTCTTCGATTAGTTTAGAATGTACTGTTTTGTTGCTTTATTGTGAGTTCCAGCTCTAGCAAAATATAGGTGCCTAGTGTACGAGGCTTTTGTTTTCAACTTTTTTCATAGAATGATAGAGTTATCAAGCTTGGAAAAAAAACCTAAAAGATCAAATCCAGCTGGCTGCCCTATAACCTCTAACCACTAAAGCATCTCCTGAAACATCATGTTTTTTTAACATCTGCAGGGACAGTGCCTCTACTGCCTCCCTGGGCAGCCTATTCCAATCCCTCTCTAATCTGTGAAGTTGGTTTTTTTCCTAACATCCAATCTGAACCTCCCTTGCTTGCAACTTGGCCCCCATTTCCTCCTGTCCTGTTGCTAGTCACTAGGGAGAACAGACTGACATCTGACTCACTACAACCTTTCTTTAGGTAGTTGTAGAGAGCAATGAGGGCTCTTTTGAGCCTCCTCTTCTTCAGGGTGAACAGCCCCAGTTCCCTCAGCCTCTCCTCATAAGAGCTATTTGTCCAGACCCCTAATCAGTCTGGTTGCCCTTTGCTGCACTGTCTTCAGCACCTCAGTGCCCTACGTGTGCTGCAGATGAGGGCTACCCATGTAGGTAGCTGTAAGCAAGTTTTCATTGTTTTATTTTTGCTATGAGTCTTTCACTTAAGTTTTTACTTAGTTTGTTGCTGAGATGATCAAACAGCAGAAATGACTGATAAGCATTTCTGCACCTCTGTTTAAGCAGAAATCTTCAGGAAGACTGAGAGTGACAGTTAATGGTTACCACTGGCAGGCTAGCTGTGCAACATCCATGGGAAACTGTGTTGTATGGGGAGCAGAGGTGTGCTTTGCAGTCCTTGCTGAGGAGGCTTTCATAGGTGAGCTGGAAGGTCTGCTGTACATGAAGTTGGGTAGGGAAGTGGGGTTGTGCTGACTGCAGTCATTGATGTCTCTGTAATTAGGGATGTGTAAGGAACATAACTCAGCAACTGTGATGTCCCTCATATGTGACCAGTTAAATAATGTGAAACTTCAAGCATCCAGTACTTGGGACTTAAGCAGAGAGTAGTTTTCTTATGAGGCAGGGATTAATTGCAGTGTCTAAGAGTCTACGGAGTGGGTGAAGCAGTCCCTTGTATGAATGGCTCGAATAATGTTGCCTTAAATAGAAACCTGGAGAACTGCAATTTTATTAAATAATTCTGCTGGAGAACTGAGTTCCAGTGACAGGCATTGTTGGCCACATATCTGTGTGTCAATTTTGCTTCACTGCCCCCGTTATTATCATTCTGCTATCTAGGTGTTGCTTTGGAGATAACATCCTACGATCCTATGATCCTAGGGGTTGGAAGGGACCCAAGAGATCATCAAGTCCAACCCCCCTGCCGGAGCAGGACAAAACTATCTAGCACAGATCACAGAGGAACGCATCCAGGCGGGCCTTGAAGGTCCCCAGAGAAGGAGACTCCACGACCTCCCTGGGGAGTCTGTTCCAGTGCTCCGTGACCCTCACAGTAAAGAAGTTCCCCCTTGTGTTGAGGCGGAACCTCCTCTGCTGCAACTTACAGCCATTGCTCCTTGTCCTGTCACAGGGAGCAAGTGAAAAGAGCCTGTCCCCCCCTCTCTTGGCCAGCCTTCAGATACTTATAAACATTGATCAAATCTCCCCTAAGTCTTCTCTTCTCCAGACTAAAAAGCCCCAAGTCCCTCAGCCTCTCCTCATAAGCCATGCCCTCCTGTCCCCTAATCATCCTCGTAGCCCTCCGCTGGACCCTCTCCAGTAGAATAGAGATAGTTTGTACTTCATTCTCTAGTGATTTACCAGTCTCTTTAATTCATAATGTAGGACCAAAATAATGACTGTTAGAAATGCCAAATTTTGGGCTGCAGAAACCTCTGCAGATTTTGCTTGTATTGATATGTTCTCTTTAGTACTCTCCTTTGTGTTGACAAACTGTACTGATTGTAGTAGGGGAAACCAAACTTTACCTCTAGACTTAAAACTCAAGCACTGTAATTACAGGAAATAAATAGCACAGATTTCCTATCTTCAGCACCTTCCACCTGTAGGTTTTGAACTTAATCTTTTACATTGTTACTATGTTTAGTTTTCAAAACAAGTGTCTTTTAAGTTTTATATTGTTAGTTTGAGACAGTTTGGAGTGGTCATCACGTGACCTTAAACTTTTACAAGCCAGTTGTAATTTTTAGTTAAACTCTTTTTTTTTTTTTTTTCCCTCCTTCCTTTTGAGGTTAAAATAGTGGCATGCAAGTGAGATCTTTTCCCTTTCAGAACAAAAGTGATGTTTCACGTAATTCTCATTTCTGAATGTTATCTTGCTCATGTGGCACAGCTTTTTCATGTTTCAGTGTAACAGGATTGCTGTAAAATGTGAAGATACTAGACAGAAGTTCTGATAATAATTTGATGAAATACTGTTCTCTAAGTTAATATAAGTGATTTTATTTTTTTAGTGTGTAGTTCCTGGTGCTGAAGTTTGGTAGTTGTGGAAGTGCACGGTGCATTTAAGGAACCTTTTTTGGTGTTAGACTAACTTCTGGGTTTTCTTTCAGCAGCATGTTTTTGTGGAAGATATGGTCTTTCCACTGCAGTTGGACGTGTTTCGTTTCCCACTAAATTCTGTTGTACATGTGGAATCTGATAAAGAATTTTTAGTTCCTTTCCTTGAAAGTGAGAGATTTGAAGTAGGGTGTGTTAAGCAGTACACCAACCAGTTTTTCTTGGACTGTCTTTGTTTCTGTGGTGTCCCCTTTCTAGTTGTGTACTTAGAATATATCTTCAAATGTTATTCAAAAACTAGCAAAGTTACTTCACAGCTTTGAGGTCATAATTATGAAGGGGAGCTTGAACTTGTGAACCTGTAGATATGACACCTTTTTGAGAGGCTTGGGAAGGTACTTCCCAGCTTTCAATTAACAGTCAGTATTTTGTTAACCAGATGAGATGTGTAATAAATACAATTAGTATGTGGAGGATGTAAAATGAAAGTGGGATAACACTGATTAAAAAAATATATTTTAAAGAAAAGAGATTATTTGATGGTCTTATGAGCTCTATGAATCGTATGAATACTTGCTAGCCAGCAAGTTTCATCTCCCAACATGAGCAAAATAGATGGGAAGTGCAGAGTACGGAAAGTACAAATTCAGATTGGTTAAACCTCAGTAAACTGAAATAAAATTTTCTTGGAAATGAAGATTAACATCAGACAGCAATACATGGCAGGTAAAACTAAAACTAGAGGCAACATAAGCCCCCTGCTAAATGAGGTGGGTGACCTGGAAAAAGAGGATACAGAGAAAGCAGAGACACTGAACAACTTCTTTGTCTCTGTCTGTGCTTCTGGGGGCTGTCTTGATATCAAGCCCGAGACTGCTGAGACTCCAGAAGTCGAGGCAAGAGAGGAGCCTGCCTTGGTTGATGAGGACTGGGTTAGGGATTAATTGAGCAAACTGGATGTGCACAAATCCATGAGCCCAGATGCGATGCACATGCACATACTAAGGGAGACGGCGGAAGTCATTGCTAAGCCAATCTCCATCACCTTTGCTAAGTTATGGGAATCAGGAGAGGTGTCTCGAGACTGGAGGATAGCAAATGTCACCCCAAAAAGGGGAAGGAGGACCCAGGTAACTACAGGATGGAGGTCAGCCTCACCTCCATCCCAGGAAAGGTGATGGAACAATTTGTCTTAGAGGCTGTCTCCAGGCACATCAAGGACAGGAGGGTCATTAAGGACAGTCAGCATGGCTTTACAAAGGGAAAGTTGTGCTTGACCAACCTGATAGGCTTTGATGAGGGTGTAACCAGGTGGATGGATGATGGCAGAGCAGTGGATGTGGTCTATCTAGACTTCAGTAAGGCATTTGACACAGTTTCATGTAGCATTCTCGCAGCCAGACTGAGGCGGTGTGATCTAGATGATTGGGTAGTGAGGTGGATCCTGAACTGGCTACAGAACAGAAGCCAGAGAGTAGTGGTGAATGGGACAGGGTCTAGTTGGAGGCCTGTATCTAGTGGAGTGCCCCAGGGGTCGGTGCTGGGACCGGTCCTGTTCAGTCTGTCATTGATGACTTGGATGAGGTATTAGGGTGCACTGTTAAGTTTGCTGATGACACAAAGCTGGGTGGTGTCACCGATACCCCTGCAGACTGTGCTGTCATTCAGCAAGATCTGGAAAGGCTGGAGAGCTGGGCAGAGAGAGATGTAATTAAGTATAACAAGGGTAAGTGTAGAGTCTGTGATCTGGGCAAGAACAACCCCAGGTACCTGTATAGGCTGGGGACTGAGCTGTTGGAGAGCAGTGTAGGAGAAAGAGAACTGTGGGTTCTGGTGGACAGCAGGATGACCATGAGCCAGCAGTGTGCTTTTGTGGCCAAGAGGGCAAAGAGCAACCTGGGATGGATCAGAAGGGGGGTGGTTAGCTGCTGGAGAGAGTCTAGTGTGGGGCAAAGATGATGAACAAAGTGGAGCACCTCCCTTATGAGGAGAGGCTGAGGGAGCTGGGTCTCCTTAGCTTGGAGGAGACTGAGGGGTGACCTCATTAATATCTATAAATATTTGAGGGGTAGGAGTCATGAGGATGGAGCCAGGGTCTTCTCAATGTCATCTAGTGATAGGATGAAGGGCATTGGGTGTAAGCTGGAACATAGGAGGTTCCACATAAATATCAGAAGAAACTTCTTCACAGTGAGGGTGATGGACCATTAGAACAGTCTTGTTTACTTGAGATGTTTAAGACCCGCCTGGATGTGTTCCTGTGTGACTTGGTCTAGGTGATCCTGCTGTGTCAGAGTGATTGGACTAGATGATCTTTTGAGGTCCCTTCCAATCTGTGATGATTCTATGATTCTATGAAATTACGAGTCCTGCTATTTCTGTTAGATCACTCTAGGGAATTAAACAAAATGGGAAGGTTTACTGAACTGAAAATTCAGTAGTGCTACTACTTACAGTTTCACTTGGAGTTCAGGGACTTCATATAGCAGGTAGATATTCTCAATATCTTTCGTACACCTGAGTTTATATGATAAGTTTGTCTGCTAGCTTGTTTTAACAGCAACAGAGTAGAAACATTATCTACTTGCTAGAGGTATTTAATGTAATTTTATTTATTTTTAATCAGCATTTTCAATTTAGCTTCTGGTTTTTTCTTCTGTTTGATGTGAGAGCAATGGAAAGAACACACTATCTCTGTGACAGGTTCCATGACAGTGCTACAGTAAGAAAAAAACTGGGACACGCCTTGAATAACTAGAAAGCAAAACTTTTATTGAATAGGATAAGAAAGTAATAAGAAATATTATGAGATTTGTTGAGAAGTGGAGGTAATCTGAAAGCAAGGAAAGGAACTGCCGCTGTAAAACATTAAACTTGTAAACTTTAGCTGTTGTTGGCTTGAGAGGAGAGATGGTATGGAAGGCTGATTAGTAGTGACCTGAAAGGCTGAATTGCTTGCCACATGAAATCTGGAGTGTAAAGAGTGAGTGTTTTTATAGTGGTTTAACTTATGTCATGGTTTTCCTGCTTTTGCTTCAGAAACAGCGACAGAGACATGACTTGTCAGAGTATAACTACCCATCTTGTAAGCCTGTCTGGTTAGAGGCAGCTTGTGCTTTGTGCCATCAAAATACAAGGCTCACACTTCTTTCGTAGCTTTTCAAAGTGGGGTAATGAATGAACTTTTTCAAATAGCAGTTTTGGAAAACAGCATTTACCTTGCAGTAGCAAAAGCCTACAAGGCTGTAATAAAGGCCAGTAAGGGATTTAAAGTACAAGACTGATTTGCAGAGAGAGAAGTATATGTTTGTAGTGACCTTGGGACTGAACACTTGCTTTGGGGTTTTGACAGGAATGATTTACAGATCAGAAAAATAAAAGGCATGTGTAGTAAGAGTTCAGTTACATTTGATAGCTGGAATGAGAAACAGATCTTTAGCTCTTACTTTAAGGTTCTCTGCACTTTTTCACTACAAATTATGATTGCCATTCATATGCCAAAGATGTTCTCTTCAGTGACAAATACGCTTTGGAAACAGCTGAAAATACCAATGGAAGTCAGATTAAAGCTGGACATATACCATATTCTGCCTCTCTTGGTATCCTTACAAAAGTTTTCCTTTTTGCTAGTTTCATTTAAGCCAAAATAATTTATGACTGTGTTAGTAATTTTTTTATAATTAACATAAATGAAGTAGGCGGGGGAATGAGTATGCAGTGAGGAACACATTGCATTTGTTTACCAGTGTAATGCTTTAGGTTATTTGAGTGCTTTCTGCAGACGAGTTTGAAGTTTGTCTTTAGAAAGTTGAATAGAGGCTCCTCCTTCATCTTTTCCCCCATTCAGCAACGGGTATGTGATGGGGGGAGTGAACTAGAGTGAATTAAAATGTCGTGAGGCCTTTCTTCACAGTTGTTTATTGTCTGCAAATCCGTAACTGGCTTAGTTAAAACCCTCCCTTTGTGTCTGGTCCTTTAGATGGGAACTCTTGATTGAAATATGGTCAGGGTCTCTGACCCACAATGGTGGTGGCAGCGGTGGGATGCATGAGGCTCCCAGAACCTGCTACACCACTGCTTCAGCCACTACAACCAGTTTATGTAGACTGCAGTAGTATTAAAGTCTGTAAGAAAACAGTGCTGCCCAAGCCATGTGCTTAGGCATTTCGGCACCCAGTGTTGCACCCATGCTCAAGTTAACAGGGAGTGGGGTTTGTCATATTATTTTTATGCTTTTTGGTCATGTGCCTGTGAATAAGCTGCTTTATTTTCATGTTTTTTCTGTCTTCTGTGCATGAGTGTAAGTGCTGTGATGTAATCATAGAGAAGGTGCTAACTCTTTCCTTCCCACGTTCCCTGTTTTCATTCTGGAGTTTTGGCCAGTCACAGTTGGAGATGGAGCTTTCTCGCAGGCCAAAACCTCCTTGTTTTGGCTGACAATCTCTTTTCTCTTTTAGTACATGGTCAGAGTGCTTGGATCATGTCTCCAGCTTCTCAGCCAGAGACAGCTGGTGTTTAGGGATGCTGGGAGACCCTCTGGTTGCTCTCCATCCCAGGAATTGTTGGTAGTCCATATTAAACTCATTGCTGGAAGCAACTATGGACACTTAGTAGAAAATATGTAGGCATGAAGGGAGTGAATGAGGATCTGTGCACTGGTGTGGACAGTAAGGAGAAAATAAACAGCTGATTAAAGATGAAAAGAAATTTGTGAGAGGGTTTGTTTGTATTTGGGTGTTTTCCAGGAACGTCTGCTCTATAGGACAGATTGTCTATTATGTTCCCATATTAAACTTACTAAACTTTTGCAGTGTCATGTGGCATAATCACATCAATTACTTGAGGAAGATCACTAGAAAAATTACCTTTTATTCCAAACAGAGAAGCAAATGGAGGTATTTAATTGCCTTAATGCTAGATGCTGTAGATTGAGCAATGTTTGTTAGAATATGAAAGCAGTTTCTGTTTGTCTTCTATCAAAGACAAAGGTGGATTATAGAGGGCTGAATGTTGCTGGTTTTCTTTTTGATCTTGAACTGGCAGGGGCTGATACTTTTTCTGCTAGAAAGCTTTTATCGTTAGAACATTCGCACATGACATTAAGGTAGATAGTTAAAATTGTAAAAGCACATGAAAACGGCCAGTTCTAGAAAGATAAGTTTCAGCTTGTTTAGTTTATTGTACCAAAGCCAGAAATTAAGAAATACGTAATGTCTCACAGGATGTTATGGGCTAGAAGGTATTGTAAAGTAATATTGAAAAATTTTGTCAATAAGAATTTGGAAATGAAACATGGTGCCAGAGAGAGATGTAGAAACAACAGAGGGCTTGGAATTAATTGCAGTTGCAAAACAAGGGGAAGACCAAGTAAACGATCCCCAGCAATTAATATAGTGTTTGGACTTCATACACTCGGATAGTATTATGCTGTGAATGTCTGCCAGACAGTTGACCTTACCCATGAGGGTGTCTGGTTTGGCTACAGGTTGACCTACTGATTGCAGTGGGTGTGGGAGGGCTGAGGGTAGTGCATGCGTGTACTGTCTTCACAGCTTAAACAGCATGAACTGCCGGCAGATTTCTGTTAAACTCTTATAGTGCTACTGTTTAGTTCTGCTTTATGGTACCAGGAAATTACTAATGTATTGATGAGACTAAGCTACTACAATGACAGCCTTATTGCAGTTGTAGCTGAGAGCCTAAAGAAACATTAACTCAACTGTGTACATCTTTTTTTAAGACAAAATATACAATAAACAGTAAAATATTAAATAGAAGCAGTAGATGCTGTCACACTGGCATAAGAATGACTTATACAGTTATAGATAGACAGGTTACTAAGTGAGCAAATTCCAAGTGCTATGTTTCTGAGCTTTTTTGTATGATAGAGAAACAAACTTGTTTGAATAGAGATAGGTAGAACTTGCAGAGGACAACCTCCTGTGTTTTTTCTAATTAGTTGTAGGTTCTCCACTGTCTTAATGACAAGGTTTTCTTCTTTATTTGGAGACCTAGTGGATAAAAATGGTAGTGCAAGACAGGATAGTTTGGACCAGATGCGTGATAAAGGAACAGTACATACCTGAGCACTGCTGTTTTGTTGAAAGAATGTAGCAGGAGCTAAATTCTTCATAAATGCTTATAAGCAAAAAATTCTGGACTTGTGTACGCTATGTCGTAGGCAATTTCTAAATTTGTCCAGTAGTGATTTGTTGTTGTGTTCTAATTAGCTCTAAAAGATACTGGAGTTAAATTAAGAGCAAGTTGGCTGAAATTTCATGTTAGACACTGTGTCTACATTTTGAGGAAGCTTTTGTATCATAAACTCACTGACTCAGGGCCTGTGTTTTTGTAGAATGCTTTGGACTCCACAGAGACATTATGTGGCCTCCATGTTTTGAAATCAGTCTGTGGTGGTTTGGCCCTGAATGGAGGCCAGAATTGCTCTATCACTGTCCTGTTCTTAGGAAAAGACAGGAGAGGAATATAATGGAGAGACTAGCACATCAATCATAGAATCATTAGGGATTGGAAGGATCCTTGAAAGAGAAAGATCTAGTCCAATCACCCTGCCATCAGGATCACCTAGACCAAGTCACATAGGAACACATCCAGGCGGGTCTTAAACATCTCAAGTAAACAAGACTCCACAACACCCCTGGACAGCCTGTTCTAATGGTCCATCACCCTCACAGTGAAGAAGTTTCTTCTGATATTTATGTGGAACCTCCTATGTTCCAGCTTACACCCATTGCCCCTCATCCTATCACTAGATGACATTGAGAAGACCCTGGCTCCATCCTCCTGACGCCCACCCCTCAAATATTTATAGACATTAATGAGGTCACCCTTCAGTCTCCTCTTCTCCAAGCTCCAGAGACCCAGCTCCCTCAGCCTTTCTTCACAGGGGAGGTGTTCCACTTCCTTCATCATCCTTGTTGCTTTACGCTGGACTTGAGTTGGGGTCCCTATGAGGTGTCTAGAATTCCCTTAAGATTTTTCTCCTGCCCCGTCCTGTATTTCTTTAACTGTCTACTTCCCATCAGCAGATGATGTTCAGCCACTGTTCTAGGAAGCTGGACTCTTAATATGTATAGCTCTTGCTCTGAAGGACAAATGCCATCAAAGAATGACCCTCCTTCCTTCTTTCTGCTTGCTTTTATATCTGGGCTGATGGGATACAGTATGTGATATCCCTTTGGTCAGTTTGAGTTAGCTGGTCTGGCTCCACTCTCCTCAGATGGGGATGATATTAAGAAAGGAAAAAATCCCACAGCTTTGGTGCTGTGCGAGCACTGCTCAGCATTACCAAAACACTGGCGTGTAAGCAGCACTCCTCCAGCTATCATCATAAACGCAGCACTGTGAGAGATGTAATGGGGAGGATCAGCTCCATCCCAGCTAAACTAAATACACAGTCTCAAAGTTGCATGGTGTCCTTTGCAAACTGGCTTTCATTTTAGTGGTTGATTAGTATCAGTATCAATGTGAATTCTCATGTATAGCTACTGTTTTGGTGGTGTCATTCTGCCTAGTAAACAGTTACCTTCTCAAAGGTGTGTCCAGTGGGCAAAATCTGTGGGTAATGGTTCACTGAATCAACTGATAGTTTTAGGGAAAAATAATCTAAGACTTTGGGTAGATGTAGTGAGTGGTCATCCCTTGTATTAATAATTGGAACCCCATTGCATGGATCTGATTGTACCCAGAGAATACAAGCTAGTCTTTTCATATAGCTGCTGCAGGGGTTAATAGGTAGTGAAGGAAGCGTGTGAGGAAAAGGAACTTTGTTCATCAGCATTAATCATAAAGTGAAGAACACAACTGAGCAGCATCTGGCATTTTTTGTTCAACATCCAATGAAGAATGTGAGAGCTGCAAATGACCTTGGGAGTCTGCCTTCAGCAGTCTTCTCTAGAAATGGAAGATTGGTTGCTCTGGATGTGTATGAAGATGGTTTTCATCAGCACCTCTGTGAACGGGCAAGAATTAAATCATATAACAAGTATGACCTTTAGAAGGTACGAGAAAAATAGGCAAGCTGTAACTGAATGCTTTCATGTAGGCAAAAGCAAGTCTTTCTTGAAATACTCCCAAGCTATCAGTAAATTTTTCTTTTCTCCTTGCTGTTAGATACAAAATGCAATTGCAAAATACTGAACTTTGTATTTGCTCGTTACCCTAGCATAAGTAAGTTATCACACACTAGGCCTTGAAAGATTTATGGCAGAAAACCTGCTCTTCTACAGCAATGAAAATGCACAAACTTTCCTTCTCTGTGCAGACAGTGTCATATACAAATACGATTTTTTAAAAAATGAGACAATATTGCTGAAAACATTTAAACATCTATTTGAACTTTGATATGTGTTAGTGAAAGTTTAGGGTATTTATTGAAAATGAGTGAGGGAAGAAAGCATCAGGGATGCTTTAACAAGATCATATTTTTATCAATGAGCCAGCAGTGAATTTGCAGCAATAATATTTATAGGACTTCCAGAACAGCCATTTTGAAACAGTAAAGTGAAAGAATCAGAGTTACACAGGCAAAGCTGCAGGGTAGAAAGAGACAAAGCTACTTCCTGTTTTTAATTAACCTTTTATGGCAGGCTGGAACTGAGTGGGAGAAAACGTATACTTCAATGTGTTTTGCTTCAGCTTGTTTGATCCATTTAGCAATGCTGATAGCTAAATTGAAAAACAGAATTTCAGAAAGAATGTTATAGTCACGTAAGTTAAGACATTATAACTGCAACAGCTGTTAGATGACACAGTGTGTGGTCCTTTCCTAAAGGAGATTCTTTTCAGTTTGTAACTGTGCTTTACTTTCAGGATCATTTCAGAATTGTGTTATTTTCAGAATCTTAAGGAAGGCTATTAAAAGCTTTTACAGTGGTCCACTCAAGTTTTCATTTTGGTTGCATTATGTGGATATTGATGTAAAAATTCTCACTTGACTGGTTTACCCTTGGGACACATACTGCTATAAAACAGTATAAGTAACACTTCTGCAATTTGCATGGAATAGCTGCTTTGAACAGAAAAAGGATTCAGGGAGCTCTGGGTCTCTTTAGCTTGGAGAAAATGGGACTGAGGGGTGACCTCATTAATGTCTGTAAATATGTGAAGGGTGAGTGTCAGGAGGGTGGAGCCAGGCTCTTCTGAATGTTGTCTAGTGATGGGACAAAGGGCAATGGGTGTAAGCTGGAACATAGGAGGTTCCACATAAATATCAGAAGGAACTTCTTCACAGTGAGGGTGACAGAGCACTGGAACAGGCTGCCCAGGGGAGTTGTAGAGACTCCTGCCTGGATGTTTTCCTGTGTGACTTGTTCTAGGTGATCCTGCTGTGGCATGGGGATTGGACTAGGTGATCTTTTGAAGTCACTTCCAATCCCTAATGTTCTGTGAGTCTGTGAATACTGTCTGTAAAAAAAATGAGACTAGTAGAAAATTAACAATTGATATTTCAGCTTTCACTTAAATCATAGTTTTCTGCTTGTAGATTACGAGAACCAACTGCTTCCCAGTACATTTTTCCTTCTGCGTAATTTTGTCATGTGAAGTTGACTTGCATTGACATGAGATGGCTTCATCCTGTGAAAATGCAGTTCAGTGCAATGACAAGTACACAGAGTCCTGTTTTTCCCTTGAAAACCTTGAGCACCCATTGATACCAGCAAAGCAGTGCTGTAGCATCCTGAATGTTAGTGGAGTTCAAACAGTTGCAACACCAAGCTGAATTTCAGGGTTTGTAATGAAGTGTTTTATAGGAAAGGTCCTATCCTAAGCTCTTGCTTAGGATTCTGGCTTTCACCTAAAGACTTGTGTCAACCTTTTTGTTGTAGTTTGAGAATTGCCAGAATTTTCAGATGTGCCGAGGTGCTTTCATGAAGAACGAAAAGTCTTACTTTCAGGAGGAACCACTCCCTCAGTTACCTGTCCTGGGGGAGGTGACACTGTCCCAGAACCTTCCCCGGAAGGGTCTCTCCTGGGACCTGCCCTGGAAGGGCCTGGCTAGGTCAGCCTATAAAAAGAGGGGCAGGGTCTTTGTTCTCCCTCTTTGAGGGGCTGTGCTCCTGAGGGGAGCACTCCCCTCCCCCCACCGCATGTTCCCAGGGTGGTGAGGGGGGTGAAAACCACAGCTCCAAAGGGACCGCGGCTCTGCTGCCGGCCCAGCCTGCACTGGCTGTGGCTTCTGAGAGGAGCGTGGCTTCCTAAGCTGCCGTGGCCCCGAAACGATGCTGCCGCTGCAGTCACCGCTGCGCGATCCCCGGCCCTGGACCGGAGAAGCCGCAGACACCGCCGCGCCCCGGACCCAAAGCGGCACCGCGCCCAGACCGGAGAAGCAAGACTGGTGCAGATTTGCCATCATGCCCCCCCCCCCCCCCCCCCAACAGCCTTCAGCATCGCGGTGAGCTGGGGTACTCCTCTTCCCCCTGGAGCTGNGACTGACATGCTCTCTTTCCCAGGTCTCTAAACTGAAAGAAGAACCAAGGCCCAAACTATAGTGAACTCCCATCGTATTTTTCTCAGATTGTGTGATGGCATTTATGACACAGTTTCTGGTTTGTGTGCACTGACTTGCGTAACCTTTTCTCCCATTCTGTGTATCGTTATAGTTAATAAACCTTTCTGCAGTTTCCTTAAGCCATCCATTGTCTGGCAAATTTATCCGAGATGTCATCGAGACCTCACTGCTTTGCTTTCCTTTCTTTTATCTTAAGTTGTGGTCTGGAACCCACCACAAAATTGGTGCTGAAACCCGAGAGCAAAGCACTTTTAGTTTCAACCCGCTACACTTTTGCAAGTTGCTTTACTTTTAATAAAGCATACTTTACCATGTAAGAGTATTGGAGCAAATAGCTGTTTAGGAAAACAATTTGCTAGTGTAAAACCTGTAAGAGCTTTGCCTTGGAAACAAAACTGCCACTATTTGATGCACTGCTCAAAAGAAACCCAAGGGAAATCTGTTAGCCGTCTTTAGTGCTGCCAAGTTTTGTAGAAAGCAGAGTGATCCCTATGGCTTGTGTAATGTGTATGTAAACATACTTGAACTGTAATTAACAATGTAATTCACTATGATAGTTTGTTCCATTGCTGCTAATTGTTTGGTGATAACTGCAGGTCCAGTTGAGCACATGTTGAATTTTCAGCAGTCTACCTCTTAAGTTAGTGCTTCATTGTCTTTCATTGGTTGTTTTAGTAATGAGGCAAGTTGGATGCTGTTCAGATTTTTGCACTGTTAAACACTTTATTATTTTTGAAGTGTTCTCCCTCTCCTGTGTTCAAAGTTACTGTGATTTCTCATTAATGCTTAATAAGGCCAATACTGACAAAATATATGCATGCGATTGTATGATGACATTCTCAAATATTTGCTCAGAATTTTAAGCTTGTTTTGAAAGGAATGGTATAAAATGTCAGGTAATTGCTGCCTTGTGCACGTTATATTCAAAACAGCTTCTGGGCAGATGTGTTTGAAATATCTGGTTTTCATTTGATTTATTTTGTGTGTTTTAGGAATGTTGAATATGGGGCCAGGATAGGGTTCACTTCATAAAATCCAGCAAAATGGAAGCTTTTTATGGATAGAGCCATGTCTCAATGGTGGAGAGCAGCCCTTGCATCTGTTTTTAATTCTGCTACTGATTTAGTAGATGACTTAGAAAAAGGTGTTTCACCCCCACCCTGAATCCTCTTTAAGTTGGTGCCAGAATACTAGCTTCCTTGGTTGAACACTTTTGAGTTAATTACTGTGTTTGTCTCAAAGTGGTTTAATATTGGCTCTTATTTCCTGTCCAGCTGAATACAAATATGGTAAGATTCCACATTAATGTTATCCTCATGGTGAAACACTGCTCTTGTATACTTTTTTTAAAAACTGGAGGACCTTTTTAAAACAAGCAATTTCCCTCTTTGGTAGTTTGCAAGTCACTTTTTGGATTAATTTGTTTTTGTTTGTTTGTTTTTTTTAGCTGCATTGAGAGACTTATGGGTACTAATATATACTTAGTATGCAATAAACAAACCAGGATTTTACAAAAAAGATACTGTACTAGTTATCAAACAACAATTAACTAAATGAGAATGTTATAATTAATGTAAAAGAAAATAGCAAGCCAATACTATGCTTTCCTAAAGGTACCAAAGTATGCTCATGTCCTTGACACTTATACTTACTGGACAAAATTAATCAAAATGTAGTGTTTTATTGTGGCTCTTGTTTTCTTCATCTTTAATTCACTTGTAAGAGTGGAATTTCATGTGACTGTAAGGATTGTTCCTGAGAAGGAACTTCTTCACGGTGAGGGTGACGGAGCACTGGAACAGGCTGCCCAGGGGGGTTGTGGAGTCTCCCTCACTGGAGATATTCAAGACCCGACTGGACAGGTTCCTGTGTGACTTTGGTTTAGGTGATCCTGCTGTTGCAGGCGGATTGGACTAGATGATCTTTCAAGGTCCCTTCCGATCCGTTATGATTCTATGATTTTTCTTGTGTGGCTTTTGTTGTAAAAGCACTTTGTCTTCTAGACTTCAGGTTAAACAACCATTTTAGACATCTGTTTATGATTAATTTGGTTCTCCATCATCTTTCCAAACTTTTTTCCCCAATATGATGCCCAGTACATGCAGGTTTCATTATAGAGGTGTTTTTCATAAGTGGTGCTATGCCAATACGTAAGGGAGAATTGTGCTGTTTATTGCATCATTAATTTTGGTGGCTTGACTCTAGTATGAAGTAGGCAGACAAGAATTACACTTCTTCAGAAGTCACATTAGAAAAGCAATACTAGTTACTACTCTCAATTTTGTTTACTGTTTCTTAATGTGCAAACAATTTAGAGAGAATTTTCATCTGTGGTTTATTTGAACTCTATTGAGAAACTTAGAGGGAAAGATGCCATGCTGTACTTGGTATCCTATAAAATAGGACAGTGATGACTCCAAACACAATCAGATATCTACAGGTAAGGAGAAAAAAAACCAATGTGTGTGTTATATAGAACACTAACAGAGAGAGAAGTGGATATATTCCAGTACAAGTTGGTCTAGGTCAGGAGTCCTCAAACTTTTTAAACAGGGGGCCAGTTCACTGTCCTTCAGACAGTGTTGGGGACCGGGCTGTAGTTTGTGCTGCCTGGCTTGTCCTGCCTGGGAGCAGGAAGGAGAAACTGAGGAGCTGCCCAGCCCCGCCGCGCAGTCAGCAGGAATAAGTCAACTGCGGCTACTCGGTGGGGGGGTGGGGTGGGTGTAAATACCAACGGGCCAGATTGGACGCCCCGTGGGACCGTATCCGGCCCACGGGCCTGGGTTTGAGGACCCCTGATCTAGGTGATCTGTCTGTGGCAGCAGGATTGGGCTAGATGATCTTTTGAGGTCCCTTCTAATCCCTAATATTCCGTGATTCTGTTAATATTGTCATGGAAAGTCCTCCAGCTGCACAGAAAGCTATTCATTTGAGGTACTGTATTATTCTTAAGTGTCTAGGATGGTGTAGACTTAATGTACTGTGCTGAGGAAACAAAACACGTGGAATTCAGTGAGGCAGTGTGTTTTTACCATGGGAGGAAATACCTTCAGGCAATTTGCCAAAATGAGTTTATTAATCTCTCCTAAATAAGTTTTCTATTTCAAGCTTTTATTAGCTTGATTTGGTAAGAGGTTTTCTTTACTGTTAGTCCTGTAACTGATGAGATGGTGTATGAATAAACTTTCTAAAGATGAGAGTCAGACACGTGAGGCACATGGGTTCCTTCATGTAATATTTCTTAACACTTGTTTCTGGAGTTTATCATGCAAAGCGGTATTACAAGGCATTAGCTAACAACTGAAATTTTCACTTGAAGGATATTTGAGTACATGCCTTTGTATAGAAGCGTTTGTCTAGTTGTGGTCTACCTTCAAGGTCTGAGATGTTAGAGTGGCAAATACAGTGCGTTTTTGTTCTGCATATGTAGAAAGAGCTTCTGCAGTTACTTTAAGAAACGGTATTCCAGCGTATAGTAAAAACTCACTCTGGGCTTGCTGTAAGGAGGTAGTTCGTCTGTCAGAGCTCTGCTGCATGAGACCATGGGAGGAAACTCACAGCAAACCAAGGAAATACCTTACAAAGAAGGACCCCAGCTTTAAAAGTTTGGTCTTAGTCAAATATTGATATGTTTGCCATGTAGCACTGGTGCCTTTAGAAGGACTCATCAAGTGAAACCTGATTTTGTTGCTCTGTGTTAGAGATTATTTGAATTTGCATTCAGTTTTCTGTTCTTGCTTTACTTTGCCACCAGATTTTTTCCAAGAGAAAACATACTGTTTTGTGTTTGTGTTGCTTTTAGCCACTAAAACTGAGACTACGTATTAAGAAATCTGCTTTTGATATCCCCATTTTGACAACAGACTTGACTCTATCCTATCAAAAATTGGTATGAAAGTGCTGTCTGTTGCCTAGAAGCTTTGAGGTACCCTAAGGCATCTTCTGTGAAGCAGAAAGCTTCCACCACTGCTGTGTGTTCAAATTTGTAGGTTTATTCTGTGATGTCATAAGTTCGAAGCACAGTCTATTTAGTGCCAGAGGCAACGAGCTTGGTGGGTTACAGCTGTGAAGCACACAATACTGTTAGCATTAAATTCTTTGTCATGCTTGCATTTTTGTTTCCTGTAGCTACTTTAGTGGGGGAGGCTTTGCATCTCTGAAAGTAACTGTATGTTTGAAATAATGAGGTCAAGGTAGTCCCTCTACCTTGGACTTAGTGCTGTCTTTGGTCTACTCACTGGTTCAGATAGTCTCTTGCAAGCAGCCCTCAAAAAAAAAGGGGCCCAGGAAGCCTGAGCTTACTTTAAGCATGGAATTATGAAGGCACAGAAGCAGTCTGCTCCCATGTGCTGAAAGATGAGCTGGTGGGGAAGAAAACTACCCTGGTTGAGCAGCGAGCTTGTGCAAGAGCTCAGGAAAAGAGGACCAGGAAAATATCCATTCCTTATTGGATGAAGTGGAGAATGGAGTAATTGAAGACAGGGAAAAGGCTGAGGTACTTAACACCTCCTTTGCTCTGTCTGTAACAAAAAACCTTGGCCATCCTCAGGGCAACTGGCCTCCTGATTTGGTAGACAGGGATGAGGAGCAGATTATCCCTCCTGTAATCCAGGAGGAAGTATTTAATGACCTGCTGTGCCACTTTGATCTTAACAAGTCTATGGGTCTAGATGGGATTCATCCCGATGTGCTGAAGTGCTAACTAAGCCACTGTTGGCCACTTATCACTGGTTCTGGATAATCTGGGAGGCCCCAAATGAATGGAGGTTGGCCAATGTAATGCCTATTCACAAGAAGAGCCAGAAGGAGGTTCTGGGGAACTCTAGGCCTGTCAGCCTGACCTCCGTGCTTGACAAGGTTATGGAGCAGATCATCCTGAGTGCCATCAAACAGCATGTATAAGGCAACCAGGGGATCAGGCACAGCCAGCATGGGTTTAGGAAAGGAAGGTCCTGCCTAACCAACCTGTTACCAGTTACAAGTTAAAACAAGCTAGGTTTAGACTTGATGCTTGGAAGAATTTTTTCACAGAAAGGGTGGTCAAGCGCTGGAATGGGCTTCCCAGCGAGGTGGTTGAATTGCCATGCCTGGATGTGTTTAAAGGTAGTTTGGATGAGGTGTTGAGGGATATGGTTTAGGGGTGAACTTGTAAGGTAGAGTAGATGGTTGGACTTGATGATTCAAGGGGTCTTTTCTAACCAGATTACATTTCTGTAAGTGCTTCTTTTTCTGTTTAATTTAACAGTGGATTGCATGCATATTGTACTTTGGGGTGTTCTTCAAGCCTGTGAGAATCAGACTGGGAACAAAGTATCAGATGTATTTGTTCAGTTAATGTGCTGGTTTGAGGACTAAACGCAGAACTCTCCAGAACAGATTGTTAGATTCCCCTCCGACCAATACAGGAAGGGAATATAAATTTGAGAACTAGAATAAATTGTAATTTATTCAAAATGAAAAATGTAAAAGCAAGAAAAACAACAACAAGAAATCCTTCACAATAAAGAGAAGAGAAATTTAGGGAGATGGTATAAAGGAAGAACTATTTACAAAAGGCAGTGGGATGTAGTTCTGGCCTCCATAGGGGGTGCTCGCCACAGGGCGGCAGCAATAAGCAACTGCACCCGGCTGCTTCCATGTTTGTGCCATGCCGGAAGAGGTGGAAGGAAGGAAAAATGGTGTGGGCTAGTTGCGTGCCTTTCCCCAGTGTGTGCCCAGCGTTCAGTGATTGGGAGCATGCCACGCTGTGCTCTGCAGGTGTTCACTCAGCAGCCACATAACCAACCCCCTACAGCCCTCTCTCCTCTCGTGAAAAACAGAGCCACACTTAAAACGGGTTTAAGGCAAAAATGCAAGTGCAAAATCCCCTCCCGACCTACCACCAACAGTTGATAAAAGCTTAACTGGCATTAAGAGAGTAACGGATATCTCACAGGATAAGACAAGCAGAGCTGTGCAGGCTCCAAGCATGTGGCCGTGCATCCTCTCTCCTCCACAGCTGGCTGGGAACTGCCCCTAGCCACCCCTCCACTGCTTTTAAATTGACTCTCTGGTACTCTACTGCACACTTCTGTTTCCACTGTGGGGCACAGAGGAGATACATCAGTTTTTCTGTATCCTAAAACCTAACCCATCATAGGTGATTTCACAGAGTAATTGCTAATTTAAAACACAGCAATACTCAAAACCCAACCCAAAAGCAACCAAAAAATCAAAAATAAAGCTAAGGAAATCCAATGTTAAGCATGATGAATTTTGAAAATTACTGTTGTGCTTTTATGTGTTTCATTTAGACTCACTACAAGGAATAATGTTTTGGATAAAGTATGTCGGTACATGAGTCCAAGGAATTTAGCTTTGGCATAAGAAAGTTGTGAGTATGACTCCTTTGAAAGCAGCTGACGCTAGTATGAAATACTGATTTCCCTTCCAATTAATGTCCTCTAGTCAATTTGTACCTCACAAAAGGATTACAAATGAGTGTCAACTGGATGATATTTTGTTAGACTGAAGCAAATTATTGTTAAGTATACATAATTTTGAATGTTTGAATTAAAACATAGAGCCCACTAGGAGAGGAACACTGCTAGATCTTGTCCTCACCAACAAGGCAGGTCTGGTTGAAGCAGTGAAGGTTGGGGGTTGCCTTGGTTGCAGTGACCACGAGATGGTGGAGTTCAGGGTCTTGTGTGGTAGGGAGAGAATAGCTACCAGAACCACAACCCTGGACTTCAGGAGGGCCAACTTTGGCCTTTTCAAGCAATTGCTAGGGAACATCCCGTGGGACAGGGTACTGGCAGGTAAGGGAGCTCAGGATAGCTGGCTAACATTCAAAGACCGCTTTCTTGCAGCACAAGAAATTAGTATCCCAACAAGGAATAAGTCAAGGAAGGGAGCCAAAAGACCCACGTGGTTAACCAGGGAACTACTAGGCAAACTGAAGAGGAAGAAGCAAGCCTATAGGTGATGGAAGGAGGGGGTGGCCACTTGGGGTGATTATAAGGCTCTGGTGAGAGAATGTAGGGATGCAACTAGAAAGGCCAA
>VXBP01003624.1:45840-61898 GCA_013400115.1 Rhinopomastus cyanomelas | reverse complement strand
GAGACCACACCTGGAGTATTGTGTCCAGTTGTGGGCTCCTCAGTTCAAGAGGGATGTGGAGCTTCTGGAAAGAGTTCAGCACAGGGCAATGAAGATGATAAAAGAGGTGGAGCACCTCCCTTACGAGGAGAGGCTGAGAGAGCTGGGTCTCTATAGCTTGGAGAAGAGGAGACTTAGGGTGACCTCATTAATGTCTACAAATATTTGAGGTGTGGGTGTCAGGAGGATGGAACTGCGCTGTTCTTGGTGTCATGTAGTGACGAGGTGTCATGATAGGACGAGGGGCAATGGTTGGCAGCTGGAACACAGGAGATTCCACATCAACCTGAGAAGGAACTTCTTCACAGTAAGGGTGACAGAGCACTGGAACAGGCTGCCCAGGGGGGTTGTGGAGTCTCCCTCACTGGAGATGTTCAAGACCCGTCTGGATGTGTTCCTGTGTGACTTGGTCTGGGTGATCCTGCTGTTGCAGGCGGATTGGACTAGATGATCTTTCAAGGTCCCTTCCAATCCATTGTGATTTTATGATTCTATGAATTGTTTCACTTGACCCAAAGTAAGTTGTTAGAGTCTGTTCAACAAAACTAAAGAGAAGTATCAAGTTTTATGGTCCTTTGCAGGGCCATATAGGTACTGTCCTAGGTCAGAGTCCAAGGAAATTGAGTTTACTCCTCAAAGGTATGATCAAACTTCAAAGATACTTTGCAGGTCATTGAGACAAATAATTTGTGTTGGAAAGACTGGAAGTAAATTAAGATCATTCAGTTATGAAAATTAAGCAATAAAAAAAATCTTCAGTACCTTGGTAATGAATACCAAGAGCAAGAGGGATGAAAAAGTGTTTTGAGTAATGAGGTACAAAAGCATCAGAGACCATAAAAATGCATTAAGTCCTATCTCATAAGCTTTAGAGAATTAGCATGTTTTTATTGATATAGCTCATTTAGACAAATTTACAGCTTTTGTACATGGCTTTAAACACCTTTCCATAATGTACAGTCACACAACTGCTTTAGTTATGCAGCTTAAGTACCCTTTTGTTTTTGCCTATGCGAATACTTTTTTCCACAAGATAATCTTGTAATGATGTCTTTGTTACCTTTCCCTTTTATTGACTGATTTCTTGAAGTTCTTTTAAAAGTCATTGTGTAGAAGAGAGCATTTTAGATTAGGAGCAGAATTCTTTATTCCTAATTAAAAGCATAATTCTTTACAAAACCAAAGTGTTGCCTTTGCCAGTCACTCTAAAAATATTTGTCATGTGATAATGCTGTCTCAACACTGAAGGTTGGTATACTTGGTAGCAAAAATTAATGTTAGCAGCTTGAAAAAATTAAGGTCTATTAGGAAGCATCTCATGTTAGTTCTGAAAAACAAAACCAGTTAAGAGCCACAAAAAATGTTCCTCCAGAATCATCAATAAAATTAATTACTTACTATACGGTATTTGCAGCTCAGCAGTGGAATGATTAAGATGTCACTGGAAAAAATGCTGTAAACGTCTATGGTTCTGCTCGACTGACACATAGAGGTCCCTTCCAAGTCCTGATGATCTGTGTATCTGTGTAAAACCCCAAAAAGAAAAAATACTCCCAAACCAAACCTTGTTTTTGTTAGTCCAAATGGAGTGAAAAGAATTTGATTGTGGGAAGGTGTTCAGTACTCTCTCACCAGGGCTTCTTGCAGTGTTTAAAGGCCACTGTTAAGTACCTCATTAAGACTTGTATTTGGAAAATCTTATTGGGCATAAAGGAATGTATTTCCCTTTTTCCTGTCTTGTGTATCAGTTTGATCTCAGTTGATGAAGCTATCAGTGAGTTAGCACACACTAACTTTCAGAATACATTTTTTTTTTGGTTAGCTCTCATTTTGTTTGAAGGATTATAAGCTGTATGTTGCTATCCTGTCCAACTGGTAGAAGTGGAGGGAATCTGAACTACTCACTATGTGAGGGAGACAATGTACTATGATGGCAAATGCAATGCTGAAAGCTTCATCATAGATGTTTTAGTGCCTTCTGTGCTTTTACTTCTGGGTTTTTTCTGTCTAATGAAATAGTTGTCAGTATAAGATGTTAAGCAGATAAAAACTCCTTACTACTAGTGTAGAAGGTGCTGTTTAACCACACTTAATTTAGTAAATTTTTAATTGAACCTACCTGAGGAATTTTTTTTACTAATGTCTGAGGTGTGGCTGAAAGTAGGATGCAATGGACCCATTCTCTTACCTGGCTTTTCTTGTATACAGTCCAAGTACTGGACCCTGCTACCGAGTAGCAGAGTCAAAAAGCTTTTATAGAAGTAATAGATGAATATTTAAAGTGGACTTCTTACTGTGGGAGGGGCTGTTTGCCATCCTCTTAAAAAGAGGATGCCACTCCTCTGTTGTGAGTTTTCTCGTAGTGAATATGGTAATGAGGGAAAAGTTGGTTTGAGGGTAACTGATATGAGAAAATTACAGCCAAAATCCTGTAAAATACCAGAACAGAAAAATTTGTTATTAATTTAAACCAGTTTTCTACCAGAAGGCTTTACTTCCTCCAAGCATATACTGTGGAAAACACACATGAATTTTTAGTCGTCGTTCTGCAACTGCCTGATGTAGTAGCCTGAGAGGAACTTCTGCCTTTTCTTACTCAATCTGACTACATTTTTCGTAAAGGAAAACTTTTTCCAAGTGAAGTGTTTAGCAGTGGTGGAGTGGCAAATGAATCGCATATTAAAGCTCTTTAATATTTTAGCTTCTACTAGAATTTTGTTATTGTTAATCCAAAGGCCTCAGGGTGGTTGCGTTTACTAAAGTGCATCATCATGCCTTGGTGTGCAGGGGTTCCTTAGGTGTAAGTTAATGTCTGATGTAACACAGGGAATGTGTGAATCAACATAAAAAAAAAGCTGTGGTTCACTGGTGTACCACGTAGTCTAAAGATCTCTCTATAAAGAGGAAGGAAATTCTTACAAGTTGTTTCCATGGTGGGGGGACCCTAATAATGTGATAATGTAGTGCAAGAGATTTCATTTGTCTGGTGCTCAAAACACATTTGTGTCTGCCTCTTTAAAGGAAAAAAGCAGTCACTGGGGAAATACCTCTGTCCCTCTGGATGAGGAAGTAGGTGCCTGTAGAAGGGCAGTGTTTCCTTCTTACCTGCCTGATTCAGTTGTAGTTGCTTTTCTTAATAAGCTTTGAGAATCCTGTTAGGGCTCCCAGACACTTCCTCCAAAAGTGCTCCTTCCAGATTTCTGTTGTTTGTTTTACTTTGTTTCTCTATTTGAAACTTGGTTTTATGTCTCCTTTCTTTGAGGCAATGGTGTTTTTCTCCCTTTCCTGTTGGTTTTTTTCCTCCATTTTTTTCTGTGGTTTACATCACTTTCTCCTGCCTTCTCCACTCGAGACTTGTTAGGGTGGTTACCAGTTGACTTGGCTGAACTAGTCACTGTAAAACTGATTCCTACTTGTGACGGTTCAACAAAACAAAAAGGGCTAATGCCAGTGAGTTCTGCTTCAAAGTGCACAGAGATACTATTTCTGCCAGAATGTGTAGTAGTGGTTTTCATAGGAAAGATGAGGAAAATGCAGTAGTTTTGATTTTAGTTGATATTTGCTTCTCAGTTTGTAGCTTAAAAGCTTTATATATCTGAAATTGCCTCTCAAACTTGACCTGTCATCTTAATAGTTTCCTTCAGGTTATTTGAAGTCTCACTTTATAAATTGTAGGTTATTCTTTCTCTTGCCAAGAAAAACTAAATTCTGTAGCTGCAGGAGAACAGCACTGCAGAAGAGTCTGTAGAAATAGATCTTGTTCCATTTTTGTCATCCCTTTTTCTTTCCATTGATTACATGAAGTGAACTGGGTAGTGATAGCCAACTGCAGTGAGCAAAGACTTGAAGTCTTCCACATCGTTGAGGTCTCTGTATGAGTTTGTTGCTAGTAAGACAAGAGGAGAATGCTGAGATAGTAACAGAAAATTCTGCTGTGTTCATTTACTTGGAGATAAACCAAGTTTGCATGTCCTCAGAAAGCTGGTACTGGTCATACTGTTGAGAGTTGAGCAGCAGTTCAATTCCTGGGTATGTCTGGTGGGCCTTGTATTACAGAATCATCATGGCTGGAAAGGACCTCCAGGGTCATAGTCCAGCCTTTTCTCCTGGTATCTAACCGCTAGACCATATGCCTAAGTGCCGCATCCACTTGTTCCTTAAACACCTCCAGGGATAGTGACACCACCACCTCCCTGGGCAGTCTATTCCAGCACCTAACCACCCTCTCAGTAAAGAATTTCTTTCTAATATCCAATCTAATAGAAGGTGGTAGGTAGCCATCCCTAGTACTTTGCTAAAAAGAGTAGTTTTTATATTTGGGTGCTGCAAGATACACTCTTGCAAAATGTAGCTTAAGTTTCATCTGATACAGTGCAGTGAGCAGCTACCAGGCAATTCTGAAGAGTGTACATCTTAGCAAATGATGCGTCTGGGAGTTTTTTTTCCCCATCAGCAAGATTGATTGAGTTTGAGCAAGAGTCTGTGAAGTCAATCCTCTGTGTATGAATTGCACCTTCCAACCTGTCTATGACAGAGAAAAAGTGATTGTCCTATGATACCGTTGAGATTGTAGTGAGTTGGCACATGTGTATATATATATATACCTATCTGTACGTATGTATACACGTGCAAATATATGTATGTGTATGTATCAGTGCAGTACTTGGAAGTATCTGAGCTGGTGGTGCTGGAAAAGTGTGGTTTCTCACAGTCAGCCTGCCTGTGTCCTTATGCGTTACAGTGGCCTGAATTCTGTAATGAGGTGGTCACGCAGCCAAACAGGAGGACAACGTGTCTTCTGTTTCAGCTTCTGTAACAACCTGCTTTTTGTCAGTTTTGGAGTTGGCAAGTTAGTGCCACTTTCTTCTCAGAGTTCAATGCTGTGAGGAATTCATGTAACTAAAAGCCCTTGTAACTAAAAGCCCTTGCATTAAACTGAAAACTTGAAGGAAAAGAGTGTGTATTGGTGCTTGTAAAACTCACTGTCATGTTAAAGAAGCCTGAACTTATTTAATAGGGTAAACCTGGTTTAACATTATATAGTAGTTAACCTTCCTGAGGTTGCCCTACTGGAATGTTATTTTCTGGGGTCCTCCCAATGTTTCAATGTTATTAACATTAGTTGTAATTATGTGTTTTCCTTTATATAAATGAGATTTATTAGAATTTTATTGTACTAGGCTATGAATATATGAATAGCATTTTTTCTGTCATCTACTCTTTAAACTTTCTCATGATAGAATCCTGTATGTTTTCCATCCCTATAACAAGCCTTGGCTGTAGTGCCCATGTAGCTGATGTGGGTACCCAGTGAGTTCACCTGGTATTGCATTTCCTTGTGCTTCTGCTTTTAGCAGTCTGAAAAACCTAAAAAGAATAAATTTGCTGTCTCATACTGCAGGTTGTATGGAGGCAGGGACTATTTGCTTTCCAAATTCACATTATTGTACACAGATGTATCCTGTGTGTGTGCATTTCTGTAGCGATGCTGCCACAGAACTATTATTGTACTTGCTCATGTATTTTGCTTATGCATTTAAAGCATTTTTTGGTCTTAAATACAGTTTTTTTCCTCTTTGTTTCAGTGTGCAAGGATCCGCCCTATAAGGTTGAAGAATCTGGGTATGCTGGTTTCATTTTACCAATTGAGGTTTACTTCAAAAACAAGGTATGAAATCACATAGTCATTACATAACATTTTTTTAAAATCATGTGGAAAGGTTTGTTAAAGATTTGCAGTTTAATTTTTAAGCTAAGCTAAAAATAAGATTTATAACTATCTTGTCAGTGCTGTTTCTCAATTCCAAGTCACTAACTTTTAGAAATGTGTAAAGATATTTAGTACATAAGCTTATGAAATTAAGATTATCTAATAGAGGAGCTGATTGTAATAATTTTCAGAAGAATTACTTGCTCTACTCAGAATTGGACAGACTTTCATGCATAAGGAAGGTCAAGAGCCACTTAAAGTTTGAGAGACAAACCTTGACTATGTTTATTTCATAATGAACTCATTGGGGTTTTTTTGGTATTGCCTATCTGTCTATTTGTTTTTGATCTTTAAAAAGTCTTTTAAAAATCCTTCAGTCTGAAAAGTCATAGGTTTAGACTGCACTGATTCTACACAATTCAACATTACAGGTGCATAGTTTAAGACGAACACAATACCATTCTACAAAGCTTGAACTACTGTGTTATCTCAAATTCTAAGCAAATGCTGCACTTACTGTTTGTCTTTTACATGGCATGTACAGAGATTTCATTTAATGTATGCAACAGGATGTGTGTTGGTAATAAGTTCTTCAGATAAGAATTGGTTTTTGGTGGAATTTAAGAGCAAAAACCTTTCAAGGTTTGATGCATATAGTACTTAAACTGTAATATTTTAGGCTCCTTTTGTGTTCACGTGCCTCTGTGGAGCTGCTATTACACTTCATGTGAGGTTCTAAAATATCCCTGCGTGTTCAATTTATATTACCAAGAGGTAGTTTAGCATAGTTAGTTAAATGAAGTCAGCGTTACCTCTTTAATTTGCTGAATACTTGGTGAAAAAGTAAAAACTGAAAAAACAAACACATAGCACAAGACATTTGCTGGAACACAGGTTCACGGAACATTAGGGATTGGAAGGAATCATGGAACAACTTTGTTAGCTTTGTTAGCTGTAGATATTCCTGTATTCTTGTCTTTTACAGAAAGCTTTGTCAAGGTGTAAGGTGTGGATAATTCTGCTCAGGGGCTTTATAAGTTACAGGTTTTCAACAGGTAATTGTGAAATGTTCCCTGTATCAGTCTGTGAAGGGCAGAGCTTGGTCTGCTATGTTTACTGCTGGAAAAGGGAACAACTGCTACAATGAGTTGACCAGCTCTTTTGGTATACTGTTTAGCTCTCCATTAGGCATCCACTTTTGAGTAGTTCAGGAAATCACATGAAAAGCAGCTTGCTGTCTCTAACTCCTCTACTAAGAGGTCATCCCAAACCTGGGAAGACAAAGAAGGCAGCTGAGTTAAAGCATCTCTACAAAAAGCTTCCTGGCCAACGTTTTTTTTCCCCACTCAGACTTTTGGCTGCCTTTGCTCACTGTGGAGACCTGTGAATCTCAGAAATTTTCCAGCAGAATTTGTTGCTTAGACTGAGATCAAGAGAGCAGCAGTGATTTCAACTCACATCAGCCTCCATCAGCATGTGGAATTAGGAAATTGGTAAACATGCCTTACCCCTATGTTGGTGTAATAGAATACAACAATCCAGCAGTAGCTGTGACTGTGAGTCAGCTACCTCTTCACAAAGATGCAGCAGCGTGCCCTTCCCTGAGGTTAGTACAATACAAAGGAAAGCGGCACAAAAATTTAGGTGGCATTCTTGAGGCAAATTACTGCCTTCTCCTGATTTGGCTCCTCTTCCTCTTGTAAGCCACTTCACAGGTATTCCAATTAAAAAAAAGTAGTGATAGGCAGAAGACAAAAGAGGAGACAAACCATCGTCACCCATTGAAGATAGACAGCTTACCAGTTTTTGGTTCAGAAAAGAATGGAGAGATCTTAATGTGTGGAGAAGACAGGGGTACATTGGACAATGGATCATTAAAGGCTACCTATTCTTCAGACTAAGCAGAAGGTGGTAAAGAATCTACTGCACAATTCAACCAGATGGAAAATATTTAGAGCTTTAAACAACTAGGGGAATGACAGACAAACCCAATTACCAAATTAAGCATGCGAAGTTCTATTTATTAGCCAGTGAGCTGAAGTCCTTGAATAAATGTTTTTGTGTCAAGGCTGCTACTCTAGAAAATGCAGTCCATTTAGGATAAGTGTCATAAAGTGCCATACGTTCTGCCTTCAATGTCATACCATTTTGAAGTGATGACATTGGTACTGGCAGTCTTTTGAGCAATAAAAATTTTGCTTTGAAACCACTAGTTGTCTTCATTTAGTACTTCACTCTGAGGATTCCTGTTTAAATTCTTACAACTTTGTCTTTATGACAAAGCTGTTTGCCTGTAGCAGCATCAGTTTTCTAAACAGACCAGCGCATGTGTCACTTCAATTTTTTTCCTGCAAGAAATCATAACTTAGAAATATTAACAATAAGAAATATTGTTGTTTGTGATTGCCTTTGAAAATGACTCATCAAGAAAATAGTTCATCTAAGGGAACTACTGTCTTTTGTCTTCAGAAACAAACTACAGCAGATCTTTTATTTCAGATCCCCATTTGTTGTCTCTGCTTCAAGTCTAGAGATGGGATAATGAGGTTATCCCTTCACTGTGTTTGAAAGCTCTTACTTAACTTTTAGAGTAACTGAAATTTCAGTGCTCTCTGTTCTTTACATCTTTGGAATCCTGAAAGCTGAACATGTAATGGTTTTATAAACATCTGTCACTGAACAGAGGACACACTTTTATTACCTGTAGTATGGGATATGTGCTAAGATGGTTCCCTTTTTACTGAAGATTTTTCTGAATCTGACCTTTTACTTGTGTTCTGCCTTATGAATTACATCGATTTGATGGCTTCTGTTGTACATGAGGACTTTGATATTGCCTTATAAGAGCACTTAACTTGCATACATCTTCTAGAAGGGACTGTGTGAATGTATAACATAACACACACTTAGTATAATTTCTCTGGTATTACAAACTGAAGCCTGTTCAATGCCACTAGTGTCCTTTTTCATCTGAGGCTTTTCTCATTAGGCTACTAATAGAGCACTGATTTCATCCAAGATGAATCTGCCTTTCCTGTTCTTTTTTCAAATTGGTACAGGGAGCATTTAATTTCCCTTCTTTCACTGCAGTGGCAGAGAATTTTAATCACATGAAAACTGTGGTGGAACAGTTGAAATCTAGCTGGCCAGAATTGTTTGAGACAGTGAAGTTTTATTAATAAGCCACTACAGGAGATCAAGTATAGTGAGCTGCAGCAGTTTCATTCATACCCTTTTCTACAACCTGTGAAGGAAACAGTGTTTGGCTTTAGTAGAGTAAGTTGCATTGAAAACTTACTGCAACATCTTCAGTGCTATCTAGGGCTCAGAATTGTGTTAGTGATTACCTTGTGTTAGCTGAGTGGCATTTGCCTATGTGTGTGTCTGCAGCCTGTCCCAACATAAGACTTTCAATTAAGCCTTGTCAAGACACCTTGGACTCCATGAAGTTCATAGTTTTTACTATGGTTCTATCAACCCGTAAGAACACTTCTCAGATTTACTGCAGGTCAGCTGATGCTTGGTAAATTCCATCATGTGTCCAATAACAGAATAATTAAAAATGATACATTTTTCATTTTAAAAAATGCCTTTATAAAGTCCTTGCTTTCAACTTAATTTTGGTGCTAGATCTTTCTGTCTGGTTATTTTCAACCCTCAGGAAGAGCCTAAGAAAATTCGATTTGACTATGACTTATTCCTGCACCTTGAAGGCCACCCACCTGTAAATCACCTTCGCTGTGAAAAGCTTACATTCAACAACCCGACAGAAGAATTCAGAAGAAAGCTGCTAAAGGCAGGAGGGGTGAGTCCTGCACTCATGTCAAAAGCCACCATAGTAAAAGTCTCGTTGTTTATTATTGGTGCTTGGTTACCATAATAAAGATTGACCTGACAGTGAAGCAAAGGGAAGTGGGTGAGCAAATGAACATGGGCCTACCTTAAATACACAGTTAAGTCTGTCTTTACATCCAAGTAATTCTTGTTTACGGCTGCAAGAGCACAACTCAGACTTTGTATGTAGATGATTACTTGCTTAACTTTCTAGATGTGAAATGTAGGAGTGCTGCTGTGATGGGAGGAGGTAATAAGAAAATAAGATGTCTCTCATTTAAAAAGAAATTGTTCTATTTTAAGCAGAATAAATTCCATCAATGTAGAACAAATTAGAAATTTTTAAGTAAACAGACTTAAATTTATATAATAAATGCTACAGAGTTTGTAAAGGAAAACTTGCTGAGATTTCTCTACATGTTCATAGAAATAACTGGTATGAAAAAGCCCAAATGACCTGAACTGGCAATACCCAGGTAGTGTTTGACAAGCACCAAATGGAGGGTGCAGTCTCTGGCCTTTTCTGGCTCTTAGGGCTGTGACCTGCTCATGTGTTTCTATACACTGATTGCCTTGTTGCTGCCCAGGCACATGGCTGACTTTGTCTCAGGTTGCTGCCCTACAGTGCCAAAGGCCACATGCCCAGAACTGCATTTCCCAGACCTGGCCTCATGGCTGCACAACTTGCTTTGCTTGGACAGAGATTGGCATCTGGCATTTGTCCTGATTGTATTTTGAGGCTGCTGTTAACCTGCTTCTCCAGACTGTCCCAGTCCTTTATGTTGGTAGTCCTGATTTTGAGTCATCTGCATTTCCTTCCTGAGTTGGTCGTCATCTGCAAAACTAATGAATGAGTGTTTGTCTTCCTCTGTAGATCACACAGAATCACAGAACATTAGGGACTGGAAGATCACCGATAGATATGTTGAGCAAGCATTTCAGCCATGGGTTTACTAATTTAGATGCCAATGCTTATATTCTTGAAGTGTTGTAACAAAATTTTAGCCCTGTTAGGTACAATTAAATAATAGTAGATTCTGGGTTATAGACAAGAGGGACGTAGTGTAAGATTATTCAGAGGACCGTTGAAAAAAACTCAGAAGACCCTGTTGTCCCCCTAGCAAACTGTTATCACTACAGTTCTATAGAAATAGAGGCATGAGCTGTTTTGTGTCTGCATTTATTAGCTGCAACAGGGCACTCGTATCTGGATGTTGGATTGGGTCTTTAGGGTGTTTGCAAATAAAACAACGTTATATTCTGGAAAACATAATTGAGCCACTTTGTTAGTATTATTTGTATCAGGTCAGTTGTCAATGGAGAATTTCTATCCACTAGTGTGATAATTCTAAATGTTGCCTGCAGAGACTTTGTGGGGGGTGGTAGACATAGTTGGAAAGGTAAGAATAGGAAGCCATCTCTATTACTGCTTGTTTTCTGTGACTTTGAATTTTAGGTTTCTTATGTTAGCAAAATGTTGGCTAACTGTAAACTATGAAATACAGAGTGTTTTGGTCAAATTCTTTCCCTGAATGTATCAGTGTGGTCATTGTTAAAATGCATTGCCTCATTACCTTTTGGCTTTTGGAAGCTACAAACTGCTTGTGTTTTGATTTATTTTTCCTATGTGTTCCAATTCCCTTCCAAGAAATGCATCCTTTTTTTGAAGCTCTTGGTGTTTTCTGCTTTTTTAAGGCTTTCTGACCTAGGAGTTTATCTCATCAAGTTGGCAGAGATGATGTAAAAGTGTTCTGTCTTAAAACTAAGTTTCTGTGAAAACTTTGCATCTCCTGGATTTGAAAGACCTGTTAGACTTTTATGAAATGCTATACACAGGCTTTACTTCAGCTAGAAAACTGGCTCTCCAGCCAGTACTGGAAAGCTGGCTCTGACTTCCAAGTGTAAGGCAACTGAAGAATTAATGAACAATTAACTGCCTTGTAATTTCTGTGCTTTAGCTGAGAGAAGCATTTACAAGATGAGAAGTCTGAGAGATGTTTTGCACATACTTATAATTAAAACCAATGCTAGTTAATGACTGTCTTCAAGAAAAAATAGCAAGTGATTGAATTTCTTTGACAGGCAACAAATCAGGTAAATGAAGTTCATGTCCTTCAAAATGAATGAAATGCCAGAATGTGAAATCCTGAGTAGTGGCTTTAAGAAAAATGCTCTCAGATGGCAGACTTGCTTGCATGCTTTTAAATAATGGTGTAAATGGCTTGATTTCTGTGCACCTGGAAACACAGTTCTCACTGCAAAAGTCATGCAATGTCTTTCCACTGACTTGAAACACTAAACACTAAAATATGCGTTGCAAATAGTACGTCATTCTGAAGGGGAAAGTGCAAGCTCACTCAGTAGCTGCGTACTGCTATATTCAGTGTGGATTTGTCTATGTGTTTATTTTATTGATTCCCCAAATTGTTGCTTGGATGCTCACAAATCCCGGTTTCCCTCACACAAGTCTTGTGTGATCTTGTGGCAATCCCAAAGGTGAAGTTGTCACAGTATCACAGTAATGATAAGGTTGGAAAAGACCTTAGAGATCATCCAGTCCAACCCAAATCCAAATAAACCAAGTAAACCTAACCTCTAACATCTAGATCATGCCACTCAGAACCTCATCCAGCCTAACCTTGAATACCTCCAGGGATGGCGACTCAACTACATCTGTGGGCAGCCCATTCCAAAACCGGATCACTCTTTCAGTGAAAAATCTTTTCCTAATGTCAAGTTTAAACCTTCCCTGATGGAGCTTAAGAGTATGACCTCTTGTCCTGTCTCCAGTGGCCAGGGAGAAAAGACTGACTCCTGCCTGACTACAACCACCTTTTAGATAGTTATAGACAGTGATAAGATCACCCCTGAGCCTCCTTTTCTCCAGACTAAACAAACCCAGCTCCATCAGCCTCTCCTCACAGGGCTTATCTTCCAGCTCCGTAACCAATCGAGTTGCCCTTCTTTGGACTCGTTCCAGCACCTCAACATCTTTCTTAAACTGAGGGGCCCAGAACTCACAATAGTCAGGAATACTTGCTAAAATCAATGCTGTGTCTGTAGAGTTAAGCACTTGAAGTTTTTTTTGTTATTTTAAATTGAAATACTAAAAGTCCATCAGTGCATTCTCATGGTTACTTTTTGCCATGTTCACCTAGTTCACTCATTTAGCCAGTGCAAGTTAAAAAAACTAATGTTGAAGATGCTGAATAACAGCTACCTAACAGTTAAGTAGATTTTTGCTTCTGGGTACATAGACTTGATCAGGCATCTTGTTTGAATATGAAACTTTGAATAACTAAATTTTTACTCTTGCAGGGAAAAGTAGTGGAAATACTTTCAGTCCATGTGAAGACAGCATTTTAATACAACCATATCTCCCATAACTGCAAATACATAAATACTCATTTTTGGAAGGAGATTCAAAATTCATTGTTAATCTAGAATTACACAGATAACATTTAATAGCTGACTTTTCTGTCATGAAAGAAAAAGCCTTATACCCCTTAGACAGCAGTTGCCACTGTTGACAAAAATAATAAAAGTTCATAATATTATTACAACTGTACATGGCATTAATACATAGCATTAATGACACAGTTTGAAGCTTCAGATTTAGAGGATGCAAAGAATAGGTTGCTTTTAGAGTAGTAGTGATTCTTTTTAGCTACAAAGGTTCCTTTTTTGCTGCGTTTTGTACAATTAATTTGGAAGTACAAGCAGCTCTGCTTCCAGAGCACGACAGCTCTTCCCTTGAAGAGGTTTGATCTAGCAATGAGCCTAGACAGAACGAATCAGTCTGAAATGGATGTAAATTTTAGCAAAAAAAAGTACAAGTTAAGGTCTTGCCAAAATGCAGTTTTATTTTTATTAGTTAACAGTTGAGCATTAACAGCCGAGAAATATTTTTTCAGTCATTTGAGGTGCCTGCTCTGAATCCCATGTTCCTAATCAATGTAACAAACATGGAATAGTGGAGATTTCCCTCTTTGCTCTGTCCTGTCTCTTTCCTTGCATTTCTTGTGTCGGTTGGAATAGTTGGCTTCTACCCAGACTGGCTTTAGGTATAAGGCTGCTCTAAGGAAAGGATTGACTTTAACCTTGTGCTTTTTATAGTTAAGAAACTGTGTTTTCTCAAGCTGTACATTGCTTTGCTTTAAAACAAATACCTTGAAAGAGTTCTGAAAGGGTTTTTACTCCTTTGAGTTTTTTGGCTTAAACAGGAATAAAAGTCAATCAGGACAACAAGATTTTTTTGTTGTTAGGCTTAGTGCTTTCAGCAGTGATTAACTTGTTCTTCACTGTAAAATGGATGTGCCATCCCAGCATCGCACAAAGAAGTCCAGTGGTCTGCTGCTGAGGCATATGAGTATAATGCATCTGCAGGCAGAAACATTGTAGTAATGGTTCATTTTTCCTGGAATTTGAATAGATATTTACTGTAGCAAAAGTACTGTTTAAATTTTATGCAGCATGTTATGGGGAAGCGCATCAGCCTATTCTGAGGCTGATGTGTGAAGGTGTTGGATTCACCAGCTCAGTAAAGGAAACTACAAGTACATTCTTGGGTCTGTTTGAGGCAAGATTATTTTAGCTTTGGTGATAGTTTCCTTTCATAAGGGAAATTGGAGAAGTAGGAGACAAACAATGGTAGTGGTTCATGCTCCTGCAAAAGCTCTACTAGGCCTTAATAGGGACATTTTGTTGATCTGGAGTAACTGTGACGATTTATTTTCTAACCATGTAAGTACCTGTGTGGGGTGGTAGATCCATGATTCCTATGCACTAGGGGTGGCATGATCTGCATGTATAGAAGATGGTGATAAGTGAAGACCACTTTCCATAGAACATTTTGAGGATGTTCCTCATGATTTCCATAGTGGGATCTTTGCTTTAAAGGTTTATATTTTGAAAGCAGGTGGTTCTTGTTGTGTACCTGGGTATTTCATGCTGCCAAATATGTGTTGGTGGATAAGCGCTGTCTTCAACAGGTCAGATTTTTGTAAGAAGACTTTTCAATCAGTTGTTAGTAGGTTTATATACAGGTATTACAATTTCGTAGTTTTTTCCAAATTGCTGTCAAAAGGATAGAGGGACAGGGTTCTCCATTATATGAGAATAATTGGTATGGTACAATTGCTGTACCTGATAATTCTTTGTTCAGTAGTGCATGGACCTACATAAAAACATGTCAACTTTTCATTCCATAGCAGTCACTTTTCCTAGGTAGCAAACTGGAATATCCATAGAAGGTGCCTGCAGCTCAGATATTATTGAGATTTGTCCCTTTTGATTGATCAAGCCAGTAGGTTCATTCCTACCCAATAATGTGAAGTTGACTTTAAATACAATTTCAGCAGCTCTGGGCTAGTAAAGTTTGAAGTAGGGACAAGATGCCAATGCCAGAAGATCACCTTGATCTTTCTTGGTACATAAGAAAAAGAAGAATCTTTTTGTAAGTGTGGTCTGGCAATGAAAGTCTTTGGAAAAAGGTGGGAAAAAGGGTGTATTTATCTGTCAATAATAACAAAAGCTATGACTTGATGGTCTTGAAAGTTTCTTATCACCAAAATTATTCTGTGTTTCTGAGGAAGTAAAATAAACCTTATGTACACTTGTTGTATTGCTCTGTGATAGTTGTTTTCTGTAGTAGATCATGATATTCACACAATATTTGTATGCTCCAGTACGATTCAGTGTTGCATGGTTTTAATAACTTTTTCTTATATATGTTGTTACGGTGAGGTCTTGTTAAATCTTATTTTGATGTTGTTTCTTTCCTATGTTGAGCTAAAATTTGGATGAGAAGGGGTTTATTAGTGGTGTAGGAAGTACACCTAGTTATTATGCAAAGCAGAACTGTTTGAATCCAGCAGTCCAGACATTTTTTGACCCATCTCATTGTCTAGTTATCCAGTCCATATTTCATAGATCTGGCTGTAAGCTCAGCAGGACTGTTCATTATAAACCTATGCTGATTGTTTTCAGTCAAAATCTTACTCAGAAAGAAAAAAAAAAGGAAAAACAACCTAGTGCGTGTGCTGTGACAGGAGACACCTCTCGTTGACAGGCAGGGGAAAAAAAAAATCGGAGAGGACAGTGCGGTTACCATAAGACATGGTGACTACTCAGACAAAGGCCAGTAGAAAAACAGTGGGCACCCGAACAGAGGTCACACACAGGCATGCAGGTTGCACACTCAGGCAGGTGGTTGCAGTGGGTGCTGGAGCCTGGCACTCGATATGGAAGAGGGCAGGTACAACACTTATGTTAGGTGTGAGCAGATCAGAGACCTGATGAACATGGTGGCTGAGCTGAAAGAAGAGGTGGAAAGACTGAGAACTATAAGAGACTGTGAAAGGGAAATTGACTGTTTCCGTAATGTAATATCCACAAAACTGATCTAGGGTTGACTCTTAGTGGCTCAGAGGGTCCAGTATTCTCCCTACAGCAAGTCTCTCAGCCTCCACGTAGT
>VXBP01003624.1:26088-42823 GCA_013400115.1 Rhinopomastus cyanomelas | reverse complement strand
GTCCAGTTCTGGAGCCCTTATTACAAGAAGGATGTGGACGTGCTGACAACTGGAGCACCTCTCCTCTGAGGCCAGACTGAGAGAGTTGGGACTGTTGAGTCAGGAGAAGAAGAGGCTCTGAGGTGACCTTGTGGCCTTCCAGTATCTGAAGGGGGCCTACAGAAAGGCTGGCGAAGGACTTTTTAGGATGTCAGGTAGCGACAGGACTAGGGGGAATGGATCAAAGCTGGAGATGGGTAGATTTAGAGTGGATGTGAGGAGGAGGTTCTTCACCATGAGAGTGGTGAAAGCCTGGAATGGGTTGCCCAGGAAGGTGGTTGTTGGGGCCCCATCCTTGGAGGTGTTTAAGGCCAGGCTGGGTGAGGCAATGGCCAGCCTGATCTAGGGTGGGGTGTCCCTGCCCATGGCAGGGGAGTTGGAACTGGATGATCCTGTGGTCTCTTCTAACCCAGACTGACTGTATGACTTCGTCTATGTGATTCTGCTGTGTCAGGGGGATTGGAGTGGATGATCTTTCGAGGTCCCTTCCAATCCCTAATGTTTCTATGATTCTACCCCTGCAGTGGCTTGAAGTAGTTTCCAGGAGGATTTTCTCTATCCTATTTCCAGGGACCAAAGTGAGACTGGAGGGACTCTTGTTCATTGTAATTTCCTTCTTGAATGTGATGCTTGCTTTTCTGCACTAGTCAGGAAACTTCACTGACTACTACAATCTTTTGTGCCTTGCAGTGGTACTGATCAGCTCCTTCAGTACTCCTACTAGCATTGTTTGGCCTCATAAACTGAAACACACCCTAAGTCACTTCTTCTCTTATGTGAGCGCTGACTCACTGACATAGATGTTGTGAGAATGCTTGGGTACCTTGGAGGTCTGAGGAAACTCTTATTAGTGAAAACAGGCTGAAAGAATACTGAGTACATAAGCCAAGTTATTTGTAATGATATCTGTTTTCTCTTTTAGCAGTGGACCTATACTTTCCTTAGCTTTCCTTTTACTGTTTGTCTGTTTTTAGAAGCATTTCTTGCCACTGACGTGATGTATTACCTGCCTTCTAGGAGCACAAAGATTTTTCCCATTATAAGGATTGTGAAGTTCCTGCTAACAGGTACTTTAATGATTAACAGGTGCTCCAATCCATGTGCTTTTTTAAAAACCCTTCTACATTTGTGAACAAGCACATCTAAGACTTAATTTTACAAGGCCTGTTAATCATAGAATCATTACAGACTGGAAGGGACCTCGAAAGATCATCTAGTCTAATCCGTCTGCAACAGCAGGATCACCTAGACCAAGTCACACAGGAACACTTCCAGGCAGGTCTTGAATATCTCCAGTGAAGGAGACTCCACAACCACCCTGGGCAGCCTATTCCAGTGCTCTGTCACCCTCACTGTTAAGAAGTTCCTTTTCAGGTTGATGTGGAACCTTCTATGTTCCAGCTTACAACCATTGCCCCTCATCCTATCACTACATGACACTGAGAATAGCCCAGCTCCATCCTCCCATCACCCACCCCTCACATATTTGTAGACATTAATGAGATCACCCCTCAGTCTTCTCTTCTCCAAGCTAGAGAGGCCCAGCTCCCTCAGCCTCTCCTCATAAGGGAGGTGCTCCACCTCCTTCATCTTTGTTGCCCTTCGCTGGACCCTCTCCAGAAGCTCCACATCCCTCTTGAACTGAGGAGCCCAGAACTGGACACAATACTCCAGGTGTGGTCTTACCAGGGCAGAGTAGAGGGGGAGAAGAACCTCTCTTGATCTGCTAACCACCCCTCTTCTGATCCACCCAAGGATGCTGTTGGCCCTCTTGGCCACAAGAGCACATTGCTGGTTCATAGTCATCCTGCTGTCCACCAGGACCCCCAGATCCCTTTCTCCCACACTGCGCTCCAACTGGTCACTCCCCCGCTTATACTGGTACCTGGGGTTTTTTTTTGCCCAGATGCAAAACTCTACACTTGCCCTTGTTATACCTTATTAGATTTTTCTCTGCCCAGCTCTCCAGCCTATCCAGGTCTCGCTGAATGGCGGCACAGTCCGCAGGGGTGTCTGCGACACCACCCAATGTCACCATTGTCTGCATCAAAGAGTCAGATTAGTTAGATCACTGCTTAAATATAGTCAAGCTAATTCTTTAAGGAAACATAAAAACTGAAAATAGAACTTTATGCTTTACATACTGGTGAATTTAGAGTGTAATTCATGGCTGTTTAAACAGACTTAAAGCCCAGCTGTTGCGTCACCTTGCTTTATTAACATAGTACTGGTGTCTTCTACCAGCTTCTCTGATCACTGAGCTCTTGACTTGTAAAGATAGTGGAGGAGAGGAATTATGGTCCTGGTTTTTGTCACTGATTTGTTGTGTTAAGTGGATGAGTGCCAGCTGCAGGTGGCTGGCCTAAGTATGGCCTGTAGCAGTGTTCTGGCCTATTGGGGTGTACTCTTTTTGCGGCCGTAAGCCAGAGAGGAGGAAACTTGCGTGGTTGTACTGAAGAGCTCTTGCTGTCCTTTTGACGAGCTTGAACTTTTGCTGCGTAATTAGTGACTTGCTGTTTCTGTCATCACAGAAACCTTTTGAGACGATTTATGTAACTGCAATGCTGTATTGGATAGCTACAGACTCTTTGGAACAGATGGGCTTGGAAGGAGATGTGATGGAGTGGTCTTGTATGTTAGAGAGCATTTTGATGGTTTGAAGTGTAGTGATAGTGACAATAAGTTTAAGTGTGTGTGGGGAAGGCCACTGGACAGTGGATAGTGGGATAGTGGGAGTCTGTTATGGACTGCCCACCTGGGATCAAGTGTTAGATGAAATATTATGCAAGCAGCTGGGAGAAGTCTCACAGTCACTGTCATTTGTTCTCATGGGGGTCTTAAATATACTAGATGTCCACTGAAAATAAAATACTGTGGAGATAGAACAGTCCAGGAAGCTTCTAGAATATAAGGAAGATAATTTCCTGACACAGATGTAAGACAGTCAGTTATGGAAGTCACCTTGCTAGACGTGCTGTGTCGCGATGGGGTCCGAGACGAGTATGACCGGCTAATGGACAGAAACCAGATGTCATTAAGCCAGAAGATGTTTATTATACAAAATGGCTGGGTTATACACCTTCTTCACCGTGTTCTACCAATCATCTTTGTCTTACTTCGTTTGGAAGTTACATGATTGGTTAGTTCTAATTTTTTTCTCTACGGGCAGTTAGTACAATGGCCTACAGAAATTCATACAATAGCTTGCTTCAAAATACATCTACTTTGATCGCCTGGTTCTGTCCTTGTAGTCCACATTCCATTCTCGCAACCCTCTTGCTCATGTTCCCGTTTCCAGCTGCCTTTCCCAAGGTCTAAAGTCTATGCCTTCCAAATCTAACAGTGCTACATATTCAGGTTGCAATACAGGCTGCAATCCTACAATGCTGTTAGTGAACAGAAAAAGATTTGTGGGTGGTGTGAAGGTTGGAGGCCTTTGTAGACATAGCGATCATGAAATGGCAGTTTTCAATTCTTGGCTAAGTAAGGAGGGGACACTAGCAGAACTGCCACCTTGGAGGGTAGGCTTTGGCTCATTTAGAGACATGGTGAGGCATTCCCAAATGACAAAGGTCTTGAGGAAGACTGGACATCCTTCTTGAAGGATGTCCTAAACGTCCAAGAGCATACCATTTTTGGAGCAACTGGGGAAGAAGACTGGCCTGGTTGAACAGAGCACCTTGGCTGGAACGCAGAAATGAAAGGTAAGTGTGGTCTGTGGAAAAAGGAGCAGGCCCTTGGGAAGATTTTGTGAGGCTCTGCTTGTAGAAAAACAGAAGAGTGAAAGCCCCACTAAAACTTAATCTGGCTACAGCCATAAAAGACAATAAAAATGTTTCTATAAATACATTGACAACAAAAGGAAGGTTAGGGAGAATCTTCATCCTTTATTGGTTGCATGGGAAACATAGTGATCAAGAGTGAGGTACATAATGCCACCTTTGCTGTGGTCTTTGAGTGCCCAGCCCCTTGACCTGGACAACAGAAATAGGGAACAGAATGAAGCCTCCATAATGAATAAGGCATTAGTCAGTACTGAACCACTTAGATACACACAAGTCTATGGGGCCAGACAGAATCCACCCCAGGGTCCTACGAGAGCTGGTGGAAGTGCTCACTAAGCCACTCTCCGTCATTTATCAACAGTCCTGGCTAACTAGGGAATTGAAGGTGTTTAGCCTGGAGAAAAGAATGTTCAGGAGTGAACTCGCTACAGTGAAAGAGGTGCAATGAGATGGGTGTTGGTCTGAAGTTAGGGGAGACTGAGGTTGAATATTAGGAAAAATCTTTTCATTCTTCAGAAGGGTTGTAAAGTGTTGGAACAGACTGCCTGAGAAAGTAGTGGAGTCACCACCCCGGATGTATTTGAGACATGTAGATATGGTGCTGAGAAACATGATTTAGTGCTGACTTGTCAGTGCTGGGTTAATGGCTGGACTTGATCTTAAAGGTCTCTTCCAACCAAAACTACTCTGTGATTCTATAAACTTGCTCACACCTTCTGCTAATTTTGTGATTGTTTGCCTTAAGGCTAATATGTATGTGACTATATTAATGCAGCCATGCATGTATACACACACATGCAGACTCTTAAACACAAGTAGCATATGCTACTAGTGTGATACAGGAAATTCCTGTTGGTCTCACTACTATGTATTCTAAATTGGTCTGGACTGGAGAAAGTAGAAACTTGCTTTGAAATCTGGTTGAAGTACATGTACCAGGTTGTGTGTTTCTGTTGGTTGTGTGTTTCATTGGACTAATGAAAGAACAAAGGGCAGCTACTCACTGCAGCAGTTACTCTAATTATGTCAACTGAGCTCTTGCAGTAAACTTAAACTAGATGTGTAGCTTAATCCCAAAATTATTGTAATATAGGGAAAGTCAATAACTCTTTTCTTTGATAGTTTAGAGCAGGCAAGTAATTTGACTTCCTTGAGGTTTTTTTTCCTGATACATGTGACTTTTACTGTGAGATCAGTTTGGAAGACAGATGTGTTTTATCATAGGGGCCAAAAAGTTATTTACAAGGGATTTTCTTGGTCTTTTGTCATTTCTATAGAAAATAAAGTTTGTCTCTTAAGGTGTATGTTGTTGATCACATTAAAATATGGAATCTACAGTTGCTATTTGTCATAGGATTTATGAAGAAATAACAGGCTGAAGGATCCAACACACTGAAAGTTTCGGTGCTCATAGTTGGGAATATCTAGGTTTTGTCTCCTAAAAACTATATGGGCTTTATTTCTCTCCATATGGCACTAGATTTGTCAAATTTGCTAGGTCTCAGGTGGCAGTTAATGCCATTCATCCCAGCCCTATAAATACTTTGGTAGGTAGCCATGCTGTTTCCAAACACAAAATCTGTAATGCTGTTAATAGTGCAAAACCTAGCAATGGGTGTAAGTTGCAGCAGAGGAGGTTCCGCCTCAACACAAGGGGGAACTTCTTTACTGTGAGGGTCACAGAGCACTGGAACAGGCTCCCCAGGGAGGTCGTGGAGTCTCCTTCTCTGGGGACTTTCAAGGCCCACCTGGATGCGTTCCTCTGTGATCTGTGTTAGATAGTTTTGTCCTGTTCCGGCAGGGGGGTTGGACTCGATGATCTCTTGGGTCCCTTCCAACCCCTAACATCCTATGATCCTATGAAGTCCATACTTCTTTCACCTCAGAGTTGTCCATCTCAGTTGGTAGAGCATAGGACTCTGAATTCCTGGGGTCATGGATTTGACCTCATGTGTTGAGACAGTCTGCACATACCAGGTACTCTAGGCTTATCCCACTCTAGCAGTGGAGGTTGGACTTAGATGACCTTTCGAGGTCCCTTCCAACCTGTAACATTCTGTGATTCTGTCATTCCTCCACCTCCCTGAGTGGTGCAGGGAGTGGGATCTGCAGTCAGTCCATAGTCAGCTCCTTGTTGTCACTCCTTGCCCTGACATTTTCTCTCTGTTCCAGCCTGGGCTCTCCATGGGTTGTAGAGAAATACCTTTTCCAGTCATAAAATCGTGAATCATCATGTCTGGAAAGGACCTCTGGGATCATCAAATGCAACCCTTATCTTAGAATCTCCATAACCCCTAGACTATGGCCTCAAGTGCTCTATTTATTAATTTTTTAAACACCTCCAGGGGCGGTGACTGTATCACCTCCCTGGGTAGTGAAGAGCTTTTCCTAAAGTAAATGCTGGGACATTGCTTTCCTTCCTTTGACCTTGCTGTTAAAAAACTGCAGTTTCTGACATTTTTGTCTTTCCTCACCTCTGCTCTGCAGTGTTTTGCCTTTTAAAATCTGTTTTCAGTGAGGCATCACCATCTTGGCTGAGGGGCTCAGCCATGACCTGCAGTGGGGCTGTTGTAGCTGGCTGGGTGTGTCCAGAATGGAAGAGTCCCTGGCCTATCCTCCCAGATGCCACTTCTGCCACTTAAACCTTGCAACCTATGAGTCTTCCTTCACTTTGATTTAGTTGAAAGCAAATACTGCTGCACATGCATATTTATGAAACATCAGCAGCACGTACAGTCTTTTTTTACTGCAGATGGGATGAACTCTCAAGTTTACTAGACATTGCTTAGAATGAGAGTGAGTGGTAAGGACTCAAGTGCCATGACATGTAAGCAGACATATTAGAACAAGTGATGCTGTTTTCTGAGTGGCTTGCATTCTGTTTGCTTGGAAATATGTGATTTGGTTGTGAAGGAGAGTATGGCAATGTGGTTTCGTACTCTTTGGTTTGTTCCCCACCCAATTTGATGTGCTAGCTTTTATGCAGATGAGGTGGTTTTTTGTCGCTTTTGGTGATATTTGGTTAACATGCTTTCTTTCTTATAACAGATGATGGTAATGTCAGATGGCACATCATTCTCTTCAGGACAAAACTTTCATTTCCCCATCCTTCCCACTAACTTCCTAACTTTTCCTGAAGAGAAGAAGAAATCATCTCATGCGCCTAAGGTGAGACTTACTTTGCTGGAAGATACTTGAGCTAGTGGTTCATTCTCTGAGAATTACTTGAGGGAAAGAAAGAGAAATCTTTAGGTATTTTTACAATCTTATTACATAGCCCAGTGATAGTAGGTCTTGACATTTCTTTGTTCACCACATGAAAATAATGCAGAGCAATGATAGTTGACAGTTATGTGGCTAGGTGCTAATGGAAGTATTACTTTCCTGGGTTTTTTCATATATCACAGAATCGCAGAACATTAGGGATTGGAAGGGACCTCGAAAGATCATCTAGTGCAATCCCCCTGCAACAACAGGATCACCTAGACCAAGTTGCACAGGAATATACACAGTTGGGTTTTAAACGTCTTCAGAAAAGGAGACTCCACACCACCCCTGGGCAGCCTGTTCCAGTGTTGTGTCACCCTCACTGTGAAGAATTTCCTTCTGATATTTAAATGGAACTTCCAGTGTTCTAGCTTACACCCATTGTCTTTTGTCCTCTCACTAGATGACATTGAAAAATCCTAGCACCAATTTTTCACATATTTATAGACATTAATGAGGTCACCCTTCCGTCTTCTCCAAGCTCGAGAGACCCAGCTCCCTCAGCCTCTCCTCATAAGGGAGGTGTTCCACTTCCTTCATCATCCTCATTGCTCAGCACTAGACTCCCTCCAGCAGCTCTTTTTGCACTGTAGTTATGTAAGTGTTTTGATCTGCAAATGTAGGGCTTTTTACCTCTTCAGCAGCTGTCATGGTCTGTATCTCTCAAGTTAACAGTCTGTGATTTAAATGTGTTTTCTTTTCCTGACCTTGTTAAGAAGTACAGTAAACAAAACACAACAAAACAGGGCTCAATCCTCTTTCCACAGAGTGCTTTAACATGTGATTTCACCTATCAGATCTGGAGATTTTGTAGTTTATAACCTGTACTGCATACACTTACCAGGAAAAAAAAAGGTTATGTAGCCAAGGCTGAGAGTGCTTCTTCTATCATGGTGTGGGCATTCCCGTGTATCACAATGGAGAAAATGAATGTCTCAGCAATCAAACTGAGGGATCCACTTCAAAAGCTTTTTTCTTTCTTTGCCTTGGAGGTTTTCTTTATATAATTTCTGTAAATAAGCAGATTCTGATAAAACTGCTAGACAAAGGTGACAGGTGCCAGAGGCAGCAGTCTGCAGCTGATCATAGAGTCATAATAGCCCTTAGCTTTTTTCTGGCCACTTGTCCTACCTACAAAAATTATTAGGTAGCTGAACCACCTCTCGTATGAGAATAGGCTGAGGGGGCTGTGGTTGTTCAACCTGGAGAAGAGAAGGCTCGGGGGGGTCCTGACAGTGACCTTCCAGTACCTGAAGGGGGCCTACAGGAAGGCTGGAGAGGGACTGTTTACAAAGGCCGATAGCAATAGGACCAGGGGCACTGGTTTCAAATTAGAGGAGACTAGATGTAAATCGGAAGTTAAGTAGTAGATCTTTAGCGTGAGAGTGGCTGAACACTGGAACAGGTTACCCACCGAGGTAGTTGAGGCCCCTTCCGAGATATTAAAGGTGAGCCTTGACGAGGCTCTGGGCAACCTGATCTAGCTGAGTAAGATCTTTTGTAAGTCTTTTCTGACCTGAGCTGTTGTATGATTCTGTGCAATGGTCTTGCTGTTTCCAGCATACATCAGACCTTAGCATGACCTGTGTTAGAGATAACCTCAGCAGAAGTCAAGTGCAGTGTTCACAGTAGCATGCTTCTGTGTTGGTTAAAATCTATATAGATTTTTGTCATGCTTCGTAAAATACTTATTTTTAAAAATAATATCTGTTAGTACTACTTTATGGAAACAGTTACATATATTGAAGTATTCCACATACATGGTATTACTAAGCATAAAAAAATTTACAGGTATTGTAACATGCAAATAATCCTGTATTCTTTTTGTTTGTGCCAGAGTCTATCATGGGGTTGCTTCAATAATTAATGAATACGTAAATACAAGCTATGTTGAATATTAAATTACTTGTCAAAACTGCACAATGTCAATCTTACTTTATGAATTTGAGAAAATATTTTTATTCTATTAGCAGAAATACATCCTTCAGTCTTGTTCCTTGCAGCGCTTCTTAAGGTGGAAAAGAAAGCAAATATTTAAATGCACAATTAGATTTTGATAAATAAGAAAACGGATTGAAGATGCATTCTTATATTCAGAAGTAACTTATGTGATGTGGATATTTAGCCACATTTTATCCCTTCCAGCTGTCCACATTAATGATTCGGCTTAATATAATTTTGCAAGTGGATATTGTTTGGTGTTTTTCTGTCTTGGAATTTTTACATTCCTCTTGCAGTTTCCTTCAAGTCGCTGTTGGCTTCTGTTAGGGTCATTGCAGAAAGATGAGAAATAAGGAAAAATGTTTTACTTAGAGAATACTTATGATTTCTCCTTTCAGCTGTTGTGTTGTAGCAAGAGGAGAGAAGTCTGGTTTTAAAATTGAAGAGATAAAAGATTTTATGTTCCTATTGATTTTAATACTACTCTGCCCCGTGACCTCTTTCACAGCTCACATTTGTTGGAGAACCACTGAAATGAGTGTCTCCTTTTGGAGCAATTTAAAATATGTGGTAATGAGAACAATAATAATTATAATTACTCTAATTTAATAATGGCATATATTTTACTTCTCTCCAGGGCAAGTGTTACAGCTCTGGCATGATAGAATAAGATGTGAAGATATGAATAATAATTAGTTTGTATGTCGGCTTTTGGAATGGATCTTGCATTAAACAAAATATGCAGCTTTTTTAAAATTAAAAAAACCTCAAAACTACCAAGAAAGGAGTTTTGACTAAAAGTAACATATCTCTAGAAATGATCAGTGATTTTTTTTGTTGTTGTTGCTTCTTTTTCGTTACTCGCTTTGGGGATGAGGAAGTGCCCTATATTCAGGACATATACATGTCATCATGATATTGTTAACAATGAGCAGAAGTATTAACAATTAATGTTGATGCATATATTATACGTATGTTCACTTTGCAAATCTGACTCAAAACTGCCTTTGCAGTACTGATGCAAGAACCATGTGAACAAAAAGTATAGTTGAATAATTTGTGCAGTGCTGTGTGAACCGCGTAGGTCCTACAACACAAAATAATCCTGATTAGACAATTCATGGTTATTTGACAACAAGGAGCATGTAAGTAAATTTATTCGCAGTCTTAATTTCTCCTCTCATGGAGGAGAGTTGCATTCAGCACCCTAATTCTTCTCTGCTTTATTGTGTGACTTTTTTCAAAGCAGTTCTACTGACTGTATTTTCAAATTAGTCAGTCCCTTTGGAAGTTGAGGCTGACTGTGTCCTGCTTTGGTCCTTTGGTTTCCAGTGCAGTGCTGCTATCCCATTTACACTGAGTAAAATGGTGAATTAGTAAGGGGGAAGATAAGCTAACTATGTTTTCCCCTATGCAGTTCTGTAAATCCATGGCAGTGTTAGACAGCCAGACGTGCTACATCTGCATATGTACTAGAGGGTTGTTTTGCTTTAACCTCGATGGGCAGCTCATTCCCTGTGAAGGGCTAGGGTGAGGCCAGCTGCTACATCAATGTCAGATGCTCTGTACTAACCCATCTTTTTTCCTAAAGGGGAAGAGGAAGAGAATAAAGAAGAGAGACTTTAGGATTTGAAAAGAAAACTAAGATTGCTTTAATGAAGAGAATAAAACAACACATATATATGCACACAAACCCAATACTGAACCTAACCCCCCTCATGGCAGTTATGTCACCATCACCACCAGTGCTGTAGGCAGGTGCTGGGAATGTCCCAGACTGGAGTCAGAAGCAATGGGAGCCATACTTTATATGCTGAATTCTGGAACTCTATTCAAAAATACACAGATTAATATGAAGGCAGAATGAACAGAGACTTTCTCAGATGTCACCTACTGAAGAAGAGAAACTTAACAATTGTGTTCCCCCTCCCCCTTTCTCCACCAGATTTATAGCATGATGTGATATGGTACAGAATATTAATTTGGTCAGCTGGGGTCAGTTGTCACACTTACGCTCCTTCTCACGTCTTGTCCAACTCTAGTCTACCTGCTTGTTGGGTGGATCAAAAGTGAAAAATGTCTGTAAACACAGCAATAAAAGAAAGTCCCTGTATTATTAACACTGTTTTCTACACAAAACTTAAGTTACTATTAAGAAAATTAACTCTTTCTCAGCCAAAATCAGTACAAGGATAAAAACCTCCTTAGATTCTTAGCACTATAGACTGGTGTGGATTGCTAGAAAATAGAACCGAGCTACAGATTTGTACTTGAATTTTGTACAGATGGAAGCACATCAGGTCTTACATAGATGAGAGGATTCTGGGCACCATTTTGGTCTGCAGCTTGCAAAGGACTTGGATGAATAACCAACCAGAATACTTGAAGTCAAATCCAGATGTTTATTTGTAGTGTTTATACTGACCAACACACTTTGTAGTTGTTCCTAATTTCCAGTATTGCTTACTTTGAAATAAAATTGTATTGGAAGAACACTTTACTGTAGGTATTGTTCATCACTCTTTCTAAGAATACAATTAAAACTATGATTCTAGTACTGTGTATTGGGACATCACCTAACTGTCATCTTTTTGGCCTCAAGACTCTTGAGCTGCAAGATATATAGTTATCAGTGAGTAAAGTGTGATCATGGAAATCTCTGGTGTACTGTAATGTATAGTTAATACAATTTTCATAAAGCTATTAACTGTTCTGCTAGTAATGAGCTTGATCATTTGATGTTTGGAGGGTGTGATACTAGCATGGCGTGCAGCACCTAAGGAATATCACAGAGTAACTGAGGCTGGAGAAGACCTCTGAGATAATCAAGTCCACCCTGTGACCTAATGTTTGAAATGTTTCTTTCTAAAAGTGTCTCAAATGTTAAACAATATATATAGAACCTCTTCAGTCATCATTCTCTCAGAAACCCTTCTCTATTATAACAGTAGATTTTTTTTTAAGTTACAATTAAATACTCATCAGAGACAGCAGTATTAAAAATGAAGGGAAAAGCTGTTTTAGTAAAGGAGCTTTCCATTAAAAGACATTGACTGGTGAGATATGTATCAGTTTAAATTTCCTGTAGCGAGGCTGGAACCAGGGTTGCTGTTGTGTATGGGGAAAAAGGATCTGGCAAAAGCTGAAGAGAGTAACACAGTAACGAATGAGTGTCATCAGAAGTGCATGTTTCGCTCTAATCCTGAGGTAATTCTGTTGACTGCATATGGTTCATATCCTGATTTTTCCTTATGCTGACTTTTTTCTGATAGCTTTTTGTCATGGTTAAAATATTAATTAGGAACAGTTCTTTAAATCGCAAGATAAACAATGACTACTCTTGCAGATAATGACAAGTAGTAGTAATTGCTCATGTTCTACCACTTGTAACAGATAAGTTGACCAAAATGATGGGGTTTGTATCTGTTCTTATAGAAGTGTTTGCAGTTCCTGGTTTTTGGCCAATTTCTCATTGTTGACATTAATAATAAAGCATAATTTGCCTGACTTATGAGGCTCTAGGGATTCTTGATTTAAGCAAAATTTTGATCTTTTTTGCAGGACCCAGCTAGAATTCTGAACACAAATAGTAGTAGCAGCAGTGGTAACAGTTTTTCAAAAACCCACAAGTTAACAAAGGAGCACAAGCTAAAAACTTCTAAAGACTCAAAAGAACATAAAAGTGCCTTCAAAGAACCTTCCAAGGAACACAATAAATCTTCCAAAGAATCCTCTAAGAAACCCAAAGAAAACAAACCTCTTAAAGATGAGAAAATAGTACCTAAGATGGCCTTCAAGGAGCCCAAACCCATATCCAAGGAGCCAAAATCTGAAAACAACCCCATTCTTACAATAACAGGTGGGCAGCAGCAAGAAAAGATCTCCACAAAAAAGCCCTCTGTTCTGGATTCTAGTGAACCTTCTGCAAAAAAGAGAAAAAAAAGTGGCTCAGATTCATTACTTAAAAGTTTTTCTAGTGCTCCACCACTGATTCTTACTTGTTCAGCTGACAAAAAACAGACAAAGGATAGATCTCAACTCAAGGTGGGGAGAATTAAAATTGAAAATTCTTCACTGGAAAGGAAGACTCCTACTTTGCCACCGTTTGAAGATATTGTGGATCCCAATGATTCTGACGTGGAGGAACACGTGTCCTCCAGATCTGAAGTAAGTGGTGGTGAATTTTGCTTCATATGTATTGAGTATTCCTAGTGTGTGGGGATTGTGCACCATGTTTGTATTCTCCCTTTCTCATGTCTGCTGTCTCCTTATGTACTGTCTACAGGTTGTTCAAGCCAAGAGGTATTGACTGCTAACTGTTGAAATTTATGCATATTCTAGATGAATTGTATTGCCTATTCAAGTTCTATTCAATCTGTAAATCTGCCAACGTCAGCAGATATTTTCTCTTTGGCAAGAAAAATATACTAGCTTCTTCTGAGGAAGCCTACTGCATAGCAATGAAAATAGAGTAGTGATATTGTAGGCTATGGGTTTGTACTTAATATGTGCATATCTTAAAGCAGTCATAAGGTTACAACAGGAGTGCATTTTAAAAGTAATTGATATAAATATCACTTCAGATCTGGCACATGATGTATTTGCTCAAAAAGGGAAGTATACTTTTAATTTCCTCATGGCCTTGTAAAACCTAGTATGTCTCCATCTTTAAGAGAAGGATGTGACTCAGGTATGTGGATTGACTTGGGGTCAAATTAAGGAGACTTACACCGTAGGTCCACATAAAAGTACAAGTTTACTAAAATAATCAGATTCCAAACTCAGAAGTTGCAGAAATCACTAAAGTCACTAGATGCCCAACTCTGAGCGTAGAGAAGAGAAAAAGGGCAAGGGGAGAGAAGATAGTTAAAAGGACAGGACCACATGCTCTGGCTCCCCGTTCCTCTCCTTGCTCCTCCGCTCCACAGATTTCTGGAGAGACTCCTCGGTTTCCCTGACTTTATTCTCGGTCAGTTTCAGCTTCATGGACAGCAGGGTGTTTTTCTTCCCCCAACAGTTTGGGGGACTTTATTCACAGGGTCTTAGACAAAGCAATGACCAGTAAGTCCTTGAGAGAAATGGCAGCTCACCATGTTCTCGGAGCTGAATAATAGTTCTGCAGATAGATTGGCAGGGCTCCAGGGCCTACCTGCTGCAGAGTGCTTATCTGTCCATCCGGATGCAGGCCATCCCGTTACCATGCTCACAAATTATCTTCTATTTGCTTACAATTGTTTGAGCCATCTTGCTTGTTTTTAATCAAAGTCAGACAAACCTCCAGGCCTTGCTGCCTGAAAAATCTTGCTTTATGCCAGGACTGAGAGTTGAAGTAAAATTTGTCAGATCGTTTTTAAAGTTAGAAACAGCAGTGGTGAAATAGAGCTCTGTGACAAATTTTCGTGTAGTTACCCAGGGGAAAAAACCCTTAGGTTTTTTTTTTGTGAAACTAAGTTCTCTAATGACATTCAAGAGGTTTGAACCTGATTATATTCTTCATCACAGACAGTGCAGTCTGGGTGCCAAAAAACTTATCAATTAATGGTTACTTCATTCCACTGAAAATGGTGGTCCTTGCACATATATGTAGTAGTGCAATGTATGTGTGTGTAGTATGAGCCCCTCCTTGAAGACAGTCAGTCTAATAGCGATATAGATGATAGGCAACCTGTTCTGGAGGTCTTATCACAATAGGATAAATTGGTCTTCCAGTAATATGACAACCTCCTCCAGAATTCTTCAGCCTGTCAAGAAGGCATTTCTGCCCTCTGATCATCCCTGTGGCACTCCTCTGGACGTGCTCCATCAGTTTGATGTTCCTGTATTTTAGACTCGAGAACTGGATGTAGTACTCCAAGTGAGGTCTCTCAAAAGCAGAGCAGAGGGTGAGAACCACTTCCTTTGATCTGCTGGTGACAATTCTTTTGATACAGCCCAGAATTTGTTTGGCACTCAGGGCTGCACTCACACATTGCCTACTCATATTTCGGTTTTTACCCACCAACACCCTGTGCACAGTTGCTTTCTCTTCCTCCCTTCAAATCTGCTTTAAAGCCCTCTTAATGAACCCCAGCAGTTTGTGAGCTAGCATCCTTTCTTACTTTGAAAGAGCTGAATTCCATCAGGTGACAGCAAGCCTGTCCCCATGATTCTAGAACCTGAAATTCCTCTGGTGGCTCCAGTCTTTAAGTCAAAGAGGTGCATTTTCCTGTTCCTCTGAATATTGCTCTCTGACACTGAAGGAATTGCGGAAAACACCACCAGTGCTCCCGATCCTTTTACCAATTGCTCTAGTGCCCTGAAATCCTTGCTGATTGCTTTTGTAGTTCTCTCACTGATGTTGTCACTGTCAACCTGCAAAAACAGTAGTAGGCAGTAGTGGGTAATAGTTGGAGGGCAATACTAGACTAGGGAGATAACAGGTGCTAGGTTCGGCAGCAGCTGAACCTTATTACCCTGATCAGAAAACTATGATTAAATTTATGCCCTTTATTATCATTATTGGTGAGCTGTCGTGATTAGGAAAAAAAGGATATCAAATATCTTTGCTGCTCTGTGTCAGGCAATTTTGGATATTAACTAAACAGTGGGAGCATACAAGTCCAGTCTGTATGGGTTTAATTATTTAAATATGTCAACCACAAAAGTAGATGGTTTAAACCATTTCAAGAAAAGAGTAGATACCAAGACACAAGATTTCTGTGTAGTAAAGGTTTAGTATAGGGTTGTGCTACAAGCACTTTACAGAGTTTGAGCTACGTAAGAGAGAGGAGCTGTGGTGAATTTGCCAAGTGAGAAGTACCTGCTCATAAGGCAAGCTTTCTAATGCTATATAAATCCATAAAATGAGTTGTACATGTTTAAGATGGTTCTCCAGATGCTACTTTTTAATGCATGAGTGCATGAATTTCTGACATCAGGACATCCAGTCTGTGAGAATTTAGGTGATGAACCTTCTTATTGCTATAAAAGTGAGAGCCAAGTTCAGTTTCCCAAACAGTGAACTGAAATTGTATCAATTTTTTCACCTTTCTGGTTTGACATGTGAAGTAAGGTACAGGAGAGAAAATGAGGCAAGAAAATCAGAGTTGTTGGCTTCAGACACAGCAGCTGTCAGGGCTAGACAGGACACATACTGCTTACCCTCTACTGTTACTATTAGAATCATAGAATTATGAGATGGTGGAATTCAGAGTCTCGTGTGGTAAGAATAGCTACCAGAACCACAACCCTGGACTTCAGGAGGGCCAACTTTGGCCTTTTCAAGCAATTGCTAGGGGACATCCCATGGGACAGGGTACTGGCAGGCAAGGGAGCTCAGGAGAGCTGGCAAACATTCAAAGACCGCTTTCTTGCAGCACAAGAAATGAGTATCCCAACAAGGAGTAAGTCAAGGAAGGGAGCCAAAAGACCCACGTGGTTAACCAGGGAACTACTAGGCAAACTGAAGAGGAAGAAGCAAGCCTATAGGTGATGGAAGGAGGGGATGGCCACTTGGGGTGATTATAAGGCTCTGGTGAGAGAATGTAGGTTAAGGCAACAGGTGAGCCTTCCTTGGTTGATGAAGACTGGGTTAGGGATAAGTTGATCGAATTGGATGTGCACAAATCCATGGGCCCAGATGGGATGCACCCGCGTGTGCTGAGGGAGATGGCGGAAGACATTGCTAAGCCACTCTCCATCATCTTTGCTAGGTCCTGGGAAAC